>JALAJA010001465.1:0-22500 GCA_023376005.1 Doryteuthis pealeii | reverse complement strand
TGACGTTAAACTATCTGATGGTGAAGTTCCAATCCTGGAGATCTGGAAAGTACCCCTTCATCAACCATGGTCTCCTCTGACACGGAGTGGTAGTATCTATGGGTCAAATAGAAAAAGTGAGTTTGATAAAAAAATTTGTGTTAAAAATTGAGTACCATCAAAGAATGAATAAAACCAAAACGTCTTCTCTGCATAAAATAATCACACAAGGGTTGACATGCCGTAAAAAATCCAACCATTGTCAATCGTGATTGCATTTTGGGTAATTCTTGGGAATTAGCTCTCTAAAATTATCAGCACAACCTTGCATCGTCTTCCGACCCCTGCTATTGAGGTTGCGTCCTTCTATGGTCTCGGACCACAGTTTGAAAACCACTGCCTTTAGGTACTTGCTGTTATGTGGTAACTCATCTGAGTAATTGGCTGGCTCATTGCTGCTTAACTTTATCTGCCAAGAATCGGTGCTTCAAAGAAATTCATGTCCTCGTTATCAGATTAATAATTTGTTCAATGAATTCTCATAGTAAAGAAAACGCTCAATTGAACATTGTTTAATTGAAATAAAGTCACATAGCAAAAGGAAACGATGAACGAAACTCACTACGATCTCAAATTAATCTGCGAGGCGACCTTTAAACCATTCTTCGACATGATTATCGTAACTATCGTGAGCCTTACATATAATAACATCTGTACTCTTGTTCGTTTATCATATTTGTTCATCCATACCCCAATACTACAATTTTCTAAAAAAGACAAGCATGTTAGAAGGATCTTCTTTCTCTGGTACCAAAACAGGTGGCGATCTCCCATCTTTCCCCCTCTCTCTCCCTCTTTGTCTCACTGCTTCTATTGTTTTCAAATTTTATTTTCTCCTCAAACCACCTGTTCTGAATACACAACCATCTAGTTCGCTTCGTTTGCGAAAACAATGCTGTAGAAAAAATCGGAATATTAATGCCGTCATGGCAAAATTGGCAGGAACGCCAGAATGAAGATTAGGAGATAATCCATGTGGATTTATGACGAATATTCTTACTGAATATTGCAACAATATGACCGCATGAAATGACTAAACAAATATGGTCATTTTAATTAGTTTCTCTCGTCTGTTCATATTTTAGGAAATAAAGATTCCTACTAAACAAGTACGCTTCTCTATGACTTAACGATAAAAATTTGTTTATTTTTAACATTTGACTCGATCTATATATGCAAAGTTTCATTTTTTTTTTTATTGCTGCCCACTGACTTTACTGTTACTCCACTATTGTCTTTAGTTATTTTTACACTAAAAGTTACTAAGTTAAATATGGCTACTGGTGTTGATAAATTTGATGATTAACCAAAAATGTTGCTTTGTTTTTCGTTCTTTTTATTTTGTGCTGTTTTGTAACCCTCAGTTATCATTATTGTTTTTCCTCTCTAGATATATTCTCTTATTAAATGGACTTCAAACTAAACCGTGCTAAACTATTTATGCTAGTATTCTTTGTGTAACTTACATCAGCTTCAACGACATTGTTGTATATAGATCCTTGTACATGAACTAACCTACAATGAGCCTTTTTATTCACTGTATTGTTTTGTATACCCTTATTTTGTGAAAAAAAATTTTTTCATTTCAGTTTCACACTTTCGACAATTATAAACCGTAAATGAAAGCAATTCGGGCCTCAGAGTCGTAACTGTGCAGAAGTGTTTATACTACGCACCAAAAACAATGGCGACATTTAGAGAGAAAGTTTGAATGTCAACAACGGGGTGCGATATATGGAGTGTCTAATTTTCATATAATGAGTCGACTAAAGTAATAATCTTCAAGTGGTTGAAAGAAATTTATTATTTGAAATTTCATTTTTGTCTGTGTTTTATGTGCGTGTGTGCGAGTGTTAGTGTATTTCATAAGGCGATTTTTTATGCAATTGTGTATTTTCTAAAGTGATTTTTTAAATGATTTGTATATTTTGAAATGAGAAATTTAAAGTGATTTGTGTGAAGGGAAAGGAGAGTTTAAAAAGTGAACTAAATAAATAAAAACATACGTCCGGAGAGTTTAAAAAACCCATTAAACCATTTTGTAAGATTTCTAAAAAGGTAACGTTTGACCTAATTTAAAATTGAAATGGATCATGAAATTTTATTAAGCACGGGCTCGTCACTCCTGAATCTTAACATACAAATAAAGTGAGTAGTTAAATTTCTCTCTCTCTCTCTCTCTCTCTCTCTCTCTCTCTCTTCTCTCTCTCTCTCTCTCTCTCTCTCTCTCTCTCTCTCTCTCTCTCTTACTCACACAGAAAACTAACATATATAAGAGGAGGTAATCAAGATATACATAGAGAGGGGGAAGTAATTGGCAGAATGTGACTTAATCGCAAATTTCGACTAATTAGAACCAATTAAAATGATTTTTTCAAACATAACTCAATCCTAAAAGCAAGAAAAATTTGTGTGAATTTTGATTCATTTAAACTAAACGGAAAAACCTTTAGGGACAAAGATTGATTCACTCACTTTAGTACAATAATAGACACACACACACACACACACACACACACATATAATATATATATATATATATTATATATATGAAATAAAAGTGATTACAACTCGGAAAAAGAATCGATCTCGTCACAATTTTGATTGTCGGAAAAAAGAAAGAAACTGAAAGAGTCGGGAAAGTGTATTTTAAAAGGACGTCCAGTATAATACAACATATAAAACGAAGTCACTTATATCGTACATTTCACATCTCTGGTATTTGCTTGATCCTTAACTACAGTTTTAAAGATAAAAATTAAAATTTTATTTAGTCACGAATGTTATTTATTTTCTTTTGGTGCGTGATTTTTATAACACTTCTTGCCTTCCATTCAAAACATATTTGACTTGCAGACATTCGTTCAAATAAATCGTTTCTTTTTTTCTTTTTTTAACCTTTTCTTTTTATTTTCTCTTATTAAGCATCATAACCGTTTTGTTTTTCAAAATGCAACTTGTTGCATTTTTTTACAACGATTGCATTTGCATATGTGACAATCTGCTGTAAAATGGCATGTGTCTATGAAAGGAAAAATTAATGTTTTGTTTGTTAACATGGGAAACTCTTGTTGAAAACATACATTTCGTTGAATGTTATTGATTTGTATTTCTTTAAATACTATTTTAGTTGACACGTATAAGCTTGTTCTTTAAGAATTTACATTATTCCTTCTAATGCGGAGCTTATGTGTCGTATTCTTACATGTTATAGGATTATTGGTTACACACACACACACACACACACACACACACATACACACACACACAGATATTTATATACATATATATATATATAATATATATATATTGCTTGAAGGCAATTACAATGCGTATAATCGTATAAAATTCGATAAGTATTGAAAATAAATCATAAAATCGATTGTAAAAAAATATAAATAATAAATACTTTATCAACAATACTTCTAAAGCATTCAAGTCTCATATAATATATATATATATATATATATATATAATATATATATATATATATATATATATGAGATTTGATAATTTGCTTAGAAGTATTGGTTGAGTAAAGTTTATTATTATTTAATATTTTTTACAATCGCTTATATTTGAAACTACCGCATAACTTTTTTGTAACATCAAATGTTTCGTTTTGATTCATATTATTTTCGTCCCCGCTCTTTTAGTCCGGAGAAAGACAAGCTCTGAAGATATTTGTATAAATCGAAATTTGTCATATTGCAATGAATAGAATAAAATATTTTCACTTTACAGCATATTGTGTTGTTTTTCATATCCTTTATCTATACTTATATATATATATATATATATATAATATATATATATAATATATATATATAATAATGTTATAGGGGGATTGAAAATTACTCCCTATTTTAACTATTTATATTTTTTTTATATACAGTTACATTTGCTTAGAGAATATTGAAAACTGGATTTTTTATGCAAGATGGTGCTTCTCCATATTTGTGGCTATTTTTGTTTGTGAATGGCCGAATCGCCATTCCTGGAAGATGTATGGGTAGACATGGGCCACATAAGGCCAGCCAGAATCCTGATTTAATACCCTGTGACCTTTCTTTCTGGGTAATTAGTTTGATAGAGCTGAGTCTACTTTCTGTTGTAAATCGCATTACGCCTAAGCATCTGGAAAAATCCCCATCAACTCGAAAGGAGGAATATCATCGTTAATAAATATATTAAAATTTCTTGTTGTACCATATGGTGGGTACCAAAAGGGTTCATATCGGAACAGACTCACTTGCTTGAAAGCAGTTCTGCATCTCCCTCCCATCTCTTAGCGTATCAGCGGCAATTCAGAGAGCTGGAGATGGCATAATGCAGGTCCCCATAAAGAATTTAAAATAAATACTCGCATGTTATGGGTGTTGATTCTTTCTCACTCATGTATTCGTAATTATGTAAAAATCCAGAAATAAATCAGAATGATTTTATATAATAGGGGTGGAATTGGTACCTAGATAACAATCTCTCTCTCTCTCCTATTCGTGTATTCATCCTTGCAGTGTATCTCCTTCTTCTCCAATACAGATCTCTGCTCTCTCTCTGGTCTATTCTAACAGATCTATCTATCTATCTCCGCTCTCTACGACTCTCGTCTCTCTCTTCTCTCTTCCAACTTTATCTACTTATCTTACTCTCTACTCTACCAGTCTTACTCTACATACACACACACAACTACACTACAGCAAAAACAAACTAATACACACACACACACAACCACCTCGTCGAATTTCTCTTCCTCGTCTGTCTTCGGTCCCTCACTTTACTGCTGGCACTTGCTCTTACTCCCATACATCTTCTTCCAGGAAAATGGTCGCTTCGCTCCGACACCATACTCACACAACACCACAACACAAAACTCACGAATATATAAATTAATTTAGGATATAATATAAGCACCAATCTTATTAGTAATATAATATAAATCTATACTCACGTATTTCACAATTAATTACCTCTATTAAAGACATAGATGGTAGTATCCGAGTAATATTTAATGGATTTAGAGTAAGAATCAACATGCACGGGAAATTTTTAGCACTTATGGGGTGTCAATCTAAATGTTTTTCACCCATAACACACTAACCGCCCATATATTATAGCGTCAATCACATAGCTTACAAATCATGCTCCGAGGAAACCATAGGTAGCAATAGCTAGTTGTATCAGTTTTCACCTGTAAGGGTCTCAAATAACACCTTATTCTGTACGATTAAACTGCTTATTATAGTACTAGACACGGAGCGATGAGGTGTCTTTTCACTCACACAGCCCCATACGTATATAATCCGGGTGTTAAAGATCTGAGGGAGTTCGGAGGCACCAAGACAGTTGGAAAACTGGGAAATAGTCGTAGAAATCACGAGACAAAACCATTGCTTTTGTTACAATTATAGTCCAGGAGACATAGTAGCATATGTTGGGCGAAATATCCTACTATCATATGCCTATTATGGCTACCTATTTGCGATTCTTTGATTACAAGATTCGACTCTACAGTCATTTAACAACTTCATTCGTAGCTATCTGGACTTCTACAACCAGGATAGCGAGCGCGGCTATTGAAAAAAATACTAGAATAGATATCTTTAGCAGTAGCAAGAACATTGAGATAATCAAATACGTCTGAAGACTTATAGTGTCTCGCGTTGTAAGTTTCAACATCAATACTCGGTAGTCTCGCATCTTAGGTTGAAAATATAAACTAATTTCAATAGCTATTATTTAAAAGATAACTCTTCATGAGCTGGCGCACGCAACTAATCACATTATTCTATGAATAGCTGGCGACCATATATATATCCAATTCCATATAGTATATACAAGTATTATTCTCTTTACTATATGATTCAGGTAGGGTCTCAGTCATTCTAATTCTGTTCATCACGAATATTCATATGAATGAAGGTCCAAGCTTTTAAATGAGGTACGTAGTGTAGATCGATCTAATACATAAACAGAAGAAAATGTCTGAAATGCTAGAATGGATTGAGAACATATAGAGATAATTTATTTTGACTCTGAGACACAGTTTATTCGGGCCAGGATGAGAGTTAAAAGTCACGGACCATGCACTCTATCTATATTATTATACTTATTAATATACATAAATATAAATAATTAATATATATATTATATTACATCAGATAATATGAGAGTTACTAGATATATATTTTAATTACTATACTCTAAGAAACATAGA
The DNA here is from genome assembly GCA_023376005.1 of Doryteuthis pealeii. NCBI lineage: Eukaryota > Metazoa > Mollusca > Cephalopoda > Myopsida > Loliginidae > Doryteuthis > Doryteuthis pealeii. Next base: position 16,244 of record JALAJA010001465.1, on the reverse strand, counting down.
GACATTTATATTTCGATACATGAGTGTCATTATGAGTTAAATATGACGAATGGTCCTATCACACGAACAACATATGAAGTATTATTATACTGTAGGCAGTTTATAATTTATATATGTATTTTATCTATCTATCTTCTAATCTCTCACTCTCCTTGCTCTTGCTGTTCTCTCGCTCTCTCTCGCTGCTTACTTGTTCGCTCTTGATCTGGTAGCTGTCATCTCTCGTGCTTCGTTGCTCTCGTCTCTGTAGGCTATAGCTTTGTAGCCTCTACGCTTTCAACAGTTTTCATCTCAGTATAAAATCTGTCGTGCTATGTTAAAAGGAGAGGTAATAATGTAACATGGATGTCACACATAGATAAGGCATCCAGTAACAGTATGTTAGATAAAGAGAGATGAACAAAGACAAATTCGACTGAGACCCGAGACTTAGAGCAGCATATAAATAACAGTGAATTCTATGCATAAATTATGTTTAATCATATGTTAAGGTTCAAACACGTCTAAAATCAGGAGAATATCAAGATAGCAACATAAAGCGGAAGGATCTAGTAGTTATGTTCGTAAAATGTGTGCCACATAATACGAAGCAGTTTTTCGACTATTCACGGATCCACTCTATCACCATGATATTAACATGAAAAACACTAGATTAACTATAACCAAATATTGATAATTCCTTCCTTTCATAGACACCCAGCTCCATTGTTTATGAACAGACGATTTTAGAATATCGCTATCGACCGAGCAGATCAGCTAATGAACCTCCCAGCTCCCCAAAGGAGTGTAGCGGGCAATAGCCCTACGTTAGCTTAGAGTATCATGGATAGTATGAGGGCTCACACACGTTTAGAGGGATCTCTGTTTCCATTACTGCATTTGAAACCTAAACATAATACTCTGGCACGGTTAGGTGTCACCATCTGATTGGTCAGGCTATAAGAGATATATTATGGAGACAAATGCAGATAACGAACACAGAGATGGCAGTAAATAGAAAACGCATTTTACGCACAATGAATAAACGAATTTGATTTCTCAGGTATACTCTCCGAAGTAGGACCTACGCTAAATGACCCTATTCACTACGTCAACATGATACACTAAAAAACATACACTTGTATACCATTACCGACTTGACCGGCTAAGACCCTAACTGGAGCATCAGTGTCAAAGGTTTCCCGGTATTTCCATGAAAAGTAATAGAAATCTCATGCTTTTTATTTGTTAATCATAATAAATCACGCATCCATTATAGACTAGTGAATGATGCTATAACTACTGCATTCGAGCATCGATAACACATATTAATACAGGAGATGATATTATACTATCTATTCAGATATGCATTGTAGGTAAATTATATGGTATAGCTACAAGTCGTCATAATCACTCAAAGAGATGTAGTAAAGTAGGTATTGTTACCGATACAAACCACAGTTTGTCACGGGTATGCGATTGTACATTGGTGATAAGTGTATGATATATACCAGTGCATCGCAACGCAGTGATCTGTCTCAAGAATATCAAAGACTTAATTGGATTCTGCGCCACGAGATTGTAATACACCATAAGACTGTCACTTATGTGGCACTTTGCTATTAGTATCACGATACTAATCGAATAAATTCCTAACTAGTTAGACTGAGAAGATGGGTCGAAGATATTAACATTATATCCACAGATGTGAACTCATATTCGTAACGACATTTATTACACATATATAGATATATAACAATAAATATACCTACGGTGGTTTAGATAGAAAAGAATACAAATATCGTGATTACCGAAACTGAAACTATATCTAAATTAATTTTCAATGAATACTGTAGATGTGATGTATGGTTGGGAGTAGTGTAGGTGTGTACTCATATATATTAGTAGTGTAAGCTAAAAGCTGAATGGTCGCATCAAGTCTTTGTCTACCTTCTAAGCCGATTCTCCTATACCATGGCTCCTATGTAGTTAGTCACTGTACATGCATACCAGGATATAATAGACAAACAGGTGAAAGAGGTACGAAAATTTGCTTTCTGATGGTTGTTATCATACACTGCCTATTTCTGGGCATGGAACATTAATACACCAAAGGAAGGTAATTTAGTTATTGGTATTGTACATCGTATGCTAGTAACTCAATATTCTTATGTTATATATATTACCTACTTATATGATGAGGAGACTTCTCTCTAACCGTAATGTCGAGGAGGATGCCAATAATAGTCCGAGAAGTATTAGAAGAAGTAACTCGGTCAGACACTGAAAATAATCGCCGTACTTCATCTTAACAGCTATCTACTTATCATATAGTTTAATTAATTTTATGAGATATACCATCCTAATATAGATTAAATATCGTGGTGAACAATTAGTTTTCTATTCTGGAGTAAAGTCAATAGTTCTAAGAAACGAAAAATAGACAGTATTATGAAAAAAACATTTTTGTCTCACTTGACCAGACGGTTAGTACTGCAGAAAAAGAAAAGTAACGTGAGATATGGTGTAGCGAAAAAGTGTATGTAGACGAGAATGTAACAATTGTTGGCTTAAAAAATCGAATAAAATCTAAGATAGAAATAAGAATAAATGGATATTTAAAAAAAAATAACTATTTCAGTCTTACATCGTATAGTTGATAGATGATGGCAGATGGGTTAGGTTGATTTAATAACTTATTTCATTTTGATTATTTTTGTTTATATAGTACTTAAAGCTGCGATGTTGTATATCAACGTATTAGGTATAGACGTTTACGCGAATTACTTAGGCGCAGGAGGTCAGGAACGGCTATTTTGCTGCAGGACCGACGGGTCATCCATCCTTAATCTACGAGCATCTATTCCGCGTTGAAACTTCTGGCTTCTGCTCTCTCTATCTCTTTTATTTTAGGGCGACTCGTCTGGGCATACCTTGATTTGTATATCCTAATCCTATTCAAAGTGGTACCCTCACAGTTATTTCCAATTAACCGTCCCACTAAGCCTCGTTAAGTTTTAGATTCTCATTAACCATTATTGGATAGTTTCCTCGTATATCCAGAGAGAGACTTATTGACTTTCCAGTCAAGCACCAAGACTAGTCTATCTTTATAAATGAAGAGTGAATATTAAGCAATTTTGCGGTCACTCTTTAACTTATTTATATCGTGGACCCACATTAATGTCATACGTCGAGCTCTTTTAACACTTTTCCTAATATAGAATCAAATCTTAGTTATAGTAGACGAGTTGTATCATGTCCATATCTCCTCTCCAGGGTTATAATACGCCTTGGCACCTAAGATCGAAGTCGACTCATTAGATTGAATACAGGCTACTTTCCACCTCACCGACCCTTAGCTCCCCCGCCCACTATCAACACTCATTAGAACGAGCCAGATTCGTGGGTATTCTTTGGGTGAAATAAAGGTCTTTCGTTCCACAAGAATTGGGCACATAAACCGCATTTCTCTATGTAACATGTTCACTGCACTATCGCAACAATCAGGGCGCTCTTAGCACCAGCTCACCGGATGCCTGCTTATTTACTCGCGTTGTCAATCGCCTGCCCGATATCGAGAATTACATGCGAACCAATTTTCTTGTGTGTCTTCCTGCATCCGCGCAACTCACTGGCGATTTGTCGGTTCTCTATCCATGATGCTACTACTTGTATCCCTTCGTCCCTTCACGGTAGGAGCTGTGACGGGTAACAGCCATCTTGACTTATGCTCACTCATTGTTCCCTACAGTTCCTAGATGAGTCTGCGTGGGTTATGATGCGTCATGGGGCCTGCTCCAGAGCTGGCATTTTCGAGGATCTGTGTAGTGACTCGCTCGTTCGGCCATGTTCTCTGATTCTCTAGGGTATCTAATTTATTTACGAGGCCCTGTGAACAGGAGATGTGCTACAAAAACTTTGGTAATCCCTTCTCTTACGATTAGCATTTTTGGTGATACTTACTTGTGGCTTATTTCCGCTGAATTCTTATTTCTTCTATGAGTGTCGTCACTCAGCTATATATGGAGCCATTCTCACTTTTTATTATAAAGAAAGAAAGGGAAGAAAGGATGCTACACAGAAAAATAAATAAGAAAGAAAGAGAGAGAGAAAAATAGAGAGAATGGGGTGAAGCCGTGCGGTGAGTGATAACGCGTAATAAGTTTTTCAAATCGAACATAATGAAGAAGATGAAAAAGGAAATGAAAGAAAAAAAGAGTGAAGAGAGAGTTTATCAAGTATTCTAATGCTATGTTCTACCTGATATTATTATTGAATTTCACAATAATTATCTTTCATGATTTTGAGTAGCAGAACAAGCAGAAACAACAAAGGATATTTATATCATATCATATGTCGCGGCAGCACTATCGATTTCCATGACAATAACCTGCAACCCTTCCCTTACGATCAATCACGCACCAAGGAGTTGCTAATCCTCGCTACAAACCGCATCTTGCACAATAGCTGCAAGGTCCTTGCTGGACGTGTTCACACTGGCATGTCTGTGTGTTGGCTTTCCACAGAGAAACATTTCGAAAGTATTATTTATACTTTGTTCGTTCCAATTTGTCTTTATTTTTGTAGTTTATCTGATACTCGACATCAGTCAGTCCATTACTATTCCATACACACTAATTGTACTTTTATAGTTCTTATTTTAGAGTGAATGTATCACGAATTATAAATATGTATTGAAATGAATCCTTACTAATGACAGCGGTTGAAAGCACTGAACCAAAATCTTGATTGTGGATCTTGAAGTATAGTGAAGTGTGTACCATATTGGATATCTCAAAATAAATAAATTAGGTATTTAAAGTCTGTCTTGGTGTAATATGAGTATGTCACAAAGTGTATCCCTGTTTGCTTTTTGTTGAAATAACTTTAGAGTGAATGAAATTGACAAATGAATTCATCCTATAGTTCTCTTTCTTTGGGATCAAGCGTTAACCTTTATTTGCTTAAGGTAACAGAGAATGATTATATACTCTAACTAGGATCTATTGCGACTCATAACACTAGTGTATGATATTTCCATATATGTAGAACCTGGATGAATAGAATTACTCAATTTTAAAGACAATGTGCACCAAAATATATCGTTCAAATTATGTTTAAGATACAGGTTATATCAAATTAGACGGTCACAACTTGTAATTTAACTCTCTCTTCTTCTCTCTCTCTTCTCGTATCTTCTCTCTCTCTCTTCTCTCTCTCTCTCTCTCTTTCTCTTGATTGTTTGTTTATTCTTTTCCTTCTATTTTATTCTTTGGTTATTACTGTGGTTACTTGAGATTGAAACAAATAAAGCCGTTATGCACGCTTGCGGCTAACGCCTCTATCCTCTTCTCTATTCTTTCCATACTTTTGGCGTCTTTTTTTCTGGTAGTTTCGGGCATGTCCTATTCGTAGTTACATTATATGGATGGAAGATTGGGGGCAATCGTTAGTAGGTGCAGGTGCTTTCACGCAAACAGGCCGAATCTGACGCCTTTCAGCGTAGATAACCATGGCCAAAGTGGATGTTTTGCGAAGTCACTGACCCACTCACACACCAGATCCCGCATCCTTCATGGCAATCAGCAGGTTGCACAGGCCACGGCCAACAAGATGGCTATTAGGTCGTGGTTGGTGGGGGGATTTTTTACGGTCATACGGGTGCGCGGGCGAATTCCTTATCGTGCCGCTAATCAGGAAGTGAAATCATAGTTATGTTGATAGTTTATGTTCTTCTTGTGATACGTTAATACATTTATTCATAAATTAGTCTAATTGGAATTAATTAAAGTAAACCCTTCTGGACGAGCCCCGAGAGTTACTGGTGGGTCATAAAACGTTTGTGTTTATCATTATTATTTAAGAACGAGGACAATGAGAAGTCCCATATAGGTATAATGATTCTACTACCTCATCGTTATAAATACCGAAGGTATATAAAGAGAAGAATTGTGCGTTATCTTTTTCGCGGTCTATGAGTTTTTCCCCTTTTATGTCGAGTCGCGAAACGGCAATAAGGTACAGTTTATAGGTCCCCTTCTCTTTGTTAATTTATATACTAATGTCTGGTTGTTCTTCTGGTGTCGGGTATTCAGACAAAGATAATAAGAGGGAAAAACATGCCATGGTTAACGAATATATGGCTATAGGACAATTATAAAGATCAACAACAGTGCAGTTTCGAAAGACAAGATAGTAAGTTTGAACTTGATCAATATATGGTATGTAATACGGTTGAATAAAATAATTTTGTGGCTCCTTAAAGCAACGGATGCGTGAATGATAATCCAATTATGAACTATTGGGAAACCGACAACCAGGTACCGTTTTGAGAAGCATTAAACCCTTGGAAAGATTTGGGGGATGTATACCGAAGAATAAGACTCTTATGTATAATGAATATCGCTGAATAAATACGTTATGGTTCACATGGTACGGTAAGAACATAAGTCCCGGTGAACACCCTATAAGTCCTTTTGTCAGAAATTTTCTACGAAGAGAAAGTTAATAGTGAATGGTCTCTCCCTTCATATCGGGAGTGCGATCACTCTGATAAATGCAAGACCATATGAACGTGTTTAGATGTATCTTTGTACATTTTTCACCTTATAGCATGAAAAGTAGGTGTATTACATGAATGTTGTGTCGTTTCGGCAAGATGCGCTTGCCGAAATCAATTATTGGTTAGAACAGAGTACTGTTTTATTTATTCTAAGAACGTAATTTCCTACACGTTAGGCTTAGTATGTACATCCAGTACTAGAGTAAGTAAATGGTGTTGTTATAAGGAGGCCTATTGTTTGAGGAGAGTCACTAGTTCTCCTTTTCTTTTTCCGTGTAGCGCTAGGACAGGGATGAATGTATTTTCGTCTGAGTGTGTGAGCGCCATGAACCTGAACTATTATTCGTGCTCGCGACAGTTCTAAGTACTTGCTAGCTTTCATCCGCTATGATCTGGAGTCTGGCGAGCAGCGGATCGAACTAGTTGTAACCTTGCAATATACACCATAAGACACGCTTTTATCTCAAACTGAGCTAACTTGCTGCACTAATCTAAACTGAGGATGCCGAATAATTGGGTGGAGGGGGGCACCAATAATAGAAAAGAATTGTCTTAAAACGACAAACTTCCATTGCGAAGTTGGAAGGGCCTCCTACATGTTCTTGAAAAATCAAAGTTGAATCCTGTTTTTTTTAACCTGACTTCGCACCGGTGAGAGATATGCAACTCTTCGATCACGAGGTAGGCCAGCTAACAAAATGCTTTTCGTCTTGAGATGAGCTGTCCAAGACATACAACACCTCACTTTGATACTTACTTAGGCTAGACTGCGTCAATCGGTTAGCACGCAAGCCCTAGAACCTATATGATTGTCCCCACCTATTGCCCTTATGACAAGCCCCAACCGATTTTATCATATATAACACATCACTAATAAGTTCCTGGCCTAAGCTAATAAAACAACTTTAAGGCAAAATTCCAACTTTATTCATCAAAACATAGTCTCCTTTTAGGATGATACACTGATTCCAACACTTCTCTAACAATTCGATGCCAATTTTTGGTAGACGATTTGTCTTTGGCCTCAAAATACCCCTCATTTTCTGATATCACTTCTCATTGCAGCCAAATCTCTTTCTTTTGATGTCTGTAAACAGTCAGTAGTCGCTATGAGCCAGATCTGGAGAATAGGTGGGTGCGGAGGAATTCGAATGCAATTCTGTGAGTTTGCCATCGTTACGATTGACTTGTACACGGTGCATTGTCTTGGTTGAAGAGCATTTTTTTCTTCTTCATTTTGGCCGTTATTTGGCTATTTCTTCCTTGCAAACGCACCACATAATGCTATATAATATTCGCTATTAGTGGTTCTTCCTTCTGAGGTAATCGATGAACAAAACCTTCGGTGCCATCCCAAATTTCGGGGTCAAAACCTTGCCTGGCTGAATATTTACGTCTTTGATCGGCTTTGGACGTCTTTCTTCTGCTGCTGTCCATCAACTGACTTCTGATTTGACTTCGAAGTGAATGGTGAATCCATGTTCACCATGTTACATATTTACGCAAAAATTCTTTTTTGTTGCGTTGAAACGGTTGCAAACAATGCCTGAATCGTCGACGCGTTGTTTTTTGATCGACTGGTGAGCCAACGTGGGCACCCAACTTTGAACACAGCTTCTCATTTGACAAATGTTCATGAAAAAATGGTGAATACACCTGCAATTCTAATATCTTCACTCCTCTGCATTTTCCGCAACTTCAAATTTATGACGGACAAAACGAGTTTGTTTTTTTCTTCGTATTTTCCGGCAACTGTCGAATTTGGGTGACCTGAGCGTTCAGCATTATTTGTATATGTACAACGCGTTAAAGTCAGCATACGACCTCTTAACCGTTGTTTCTCCGACGGAGCAGAGTCTGATAAACACTTATCAAGCCATTGCTTTGCTTGAACAGTATTTTCCCCATCAGAAAGCAATGTTTTATCAACACACGAATTTCAGATTTTTCCATTGTTTGAAAATTTGCAAACAATAGCTTCACTTAGATAATTGTAATTTGTAAACTAATAATGCAATTTTGACACGTGTCATTTGAAACCTTCAAATAAATAGTACTTTAATGAAAATCATATGGATTTTTTAAAATTAGTGGCGCCATCTATATGTCAAGCCCGGGACTTATTGAAAGAAAGCGGCAGCTGAGGGTCAGTGTCGTGGGTAGGACGTTAAACTCTGGTTGTAAAGTACCAATTCTGGAGCTTTGGGTAATATGGAGTACCTCTTCATCTCCATTACTCCCAGGTCCACTCTGACCCGGAGTGGTAGTACCTATCAGGGTCCTATCTATGGGTTATATAGAAAAAATAGTTTTTTAAAAGTGTGTTTTTAAAAATTGAGTTTTAAAAAAATCAAGGAAGAATAATTAAAAACATCTTCAGCATAAAATAATCCAAATGGGTTGACATGCCGTAATATCCAACTAACCAACCAATCGTCTAAAGCAAAATAAGAACATTCCTTTCTCCGCCCAAAAGTTGAGTAAGTTGTACTAGCAATGATGTTAGAATGTAATATTTGGCAACTAAGTATTCGACTCTGCCGACAAGTATATATGAGGTATAATCAAAAAGTATCGAGACTGAATCTTTGAATAATTTTTGATTTAAAATTTGACGTGTGCATAGCTGGACAATCTGTATAATAATATCATCATGTCTAGACGTCTAGATGTCTAGACTGCAGACAGTGCCAGTCAGTTATTAGCGACACATGGGATTGTGCAAATGCAACCCTCTATATACTCATCAGACCAAGCTGCATTCGACTTTTAGAACACCTCTTGGGTGGGTGGGGTCGTACCCTCTGCAAGGGATGCAGTCGATGTATTATAAATCCTGACAACAAGGCTAGCAGTCGTTAACGAGGATGTAGAGGAGCTAGTTTTTTGAAAAGATATCTATATATTGATACACATGTCCTTTAATTGTACGAACCGTTTCATCTTACAACACCCTCTGCTTAAAAATGAGGACCGTCCAAATTGTCCAAGAGGAAAGCAAAAAATGTAAATCCTGACTATCTGGTGTTTACTTAATCCGCCGAATTCCTTATTTTTTTTATGAGAGTCGTCCATCTCAGCTTTTTTCGTTATATTATAAAGAAAGAAAGGGGAGAAAAGAGACATGCTAACCAGAAAAATATAAAAAGAAGAAAGAAAGAAAAGAAAGAAAGAAAGAAAGAAAGAGTGTGTGAGAGTGTAGGGGAGCGATTTATACAGAGGGGGTGTCGCGGCGGAAGCAATAACTATAATCTGTTCAATTGAACGCATAATGAAAAGATGAAAGAAGGAAAGAAAAGAGAAAAAAAGAGTGAGAGTTAAAAGATTTGTTTAATACTTTTTAACATATTGAAACCATTTTGCAATAGAGCACTTAAGTCATATCATTATCTAGCCCAGATATCGCATGATAAATCTCTCGCCAAGCCGTCCTTATCATTCATTTGTTCTTGGGAGGTCCTCAGCGCAACATACAGAGATTGAACTTTTTCCTCGATTTGTTTACGCTTTACATTTGAACAGATATATTCACCTAATTCATTAATTATCAACTAATAAATTTCAAATTAGGTATGACTTCAATTAAGCACATATTCTCCAAAAATTGTCGGCACAGCCATATCAAACAAACTGTTTGCGTACTTTCATATATATATATTCAAATCCTTTTCACAAAGCTCTAATACTCATGGGAAAGGTACGAATCCAACTATTCTCCATCCAGCTATGGATGAATAGTTGAGTAGACTGGCTTTTTTTAACCTTGATATGACAACCAGTCTAGGAGAGAGAAAACTGAATTCAAGCCAAAGCAACTTTTCTCGTTTGTGTCCAAACTACTTGAACTGCTCATCCTCCTCTTCCTAAAAAAGGGTATTAGCTGTCACCATTTGATATTTAATGTTGTTTAAAGAAGTATATCAGTTTCGGCGGTAATACTTTTTTGGTACGATCAACTGCCACTCGCTCGAGTCGGCCTATGACATCAGCTTTAGACACGCAATATATCAACGTACAATGAAAAGGTTTTCCTTGTTACAGCGTACACGAAGAACATGTATCTGCTACTTTCCACTTGAGTAGCTTGGCTCTGTTAAATATACGCTTTGGGTAAGTCTATGTTCGTGTCATAGGTGAGTCACCTACAACAATAACATTATCACATCTCTGTTTCTCTGAATGTTTTGAGATGAGGCTTGATGATTACTATGATCTGCATTATTCGGACTATTGTCCTCATCTTCATTGTTTATCTGTATAACGTTTCGGCCGATGTGCCCCCCCCCCCGCCGGCCTTCTTCAGGTATTTCTTGTTGGACTCAGGACCTTCTCGACTCAGGAACCCGAGTCCGAAGAGAAGGTCCCCGAGTCCGAGAAGGTTCCTCAGTCCGACAAGAAATACCTGAAGAAGGCAGGAGGGCACTTGTAATATAACAATTAAAATGAGGACAATAGTCCGAATAATGCAGATAATAGTAATCACATCTCTGATTCCGCTAACAAAAAAAAGAAATATGCAATTGATTTTTATTACAATGAACTTTTTTTAAGTAACATTCTTTTTTATATCCATTTTTGTATCGCATTCCTCGTTTATTTTATTTAATTTTATTTTTATCTTTTTCCATTAACATCTTCCTGTAATTTTTCTACCTTGTTTTATAACCGGGTGTGCATCTTAAATGTTCTTGGTGCGTCAGTTTGCATAGTTCGCTCACCCAACAGCACTCATCGCATTTTATAGACCAAACGAAAAACGGTGCGCCAAGAATGAACAGAAATGTTTTCTGCAATTATTCCTTGCAGAATAATGGGAAAAGAACACAAAACGCCACGCCAGGAATGAAAGCTATTTTTTCAGACCGGAGAAGAAAAAAACAACAACAACAACAACACAACATAACAATAACAAGAGAAAAAAAAACAATTTTGGCGCCTTTAAATGGTCTCTAACCAAGTCACATTCCATTTTTACGAGTAAAGATTTCTTTCCTTCTGAATTCACAAAATGTCTCGGAAAAGAAATTTAATCATAGACTCTATAAGAAAACATATATATATATATATACAATATATATATATATATATATATATAATATATGGGGGGGGTATATATGTTGTGTGGCATATATCCGTATATATGTCTGTATATATATGTGTATATATATATACATGCATATATATACATAAGTGGGTATATATATGTGTGTATATGTGTTTGTGTGTATATATATGTGTGTATATATATGTGTACATATATGAGTGTATGTATGTATATATATATATATATATATGTGTGTGTGTGTGTGTGTGTGTGTGTGTGTGTGTGTGTGTGTGTGTGTGGTGTATAGATTGTGTGTGTTTATATATATATATATATATATTATATATCTGTATGTATATTTCAAATCATATATATATATATATATATATATATATATATATATATGTATGTATATTCAAATCCTATATATATATATATATATATATGGGGGGTATATATGTGTGTGCATATATCCATATATGCGTGTGTATATATATGTGTATATATATACATGCATATATTATACATAAGTGGGTATATATGTGTGTGTATATGTGTTTGTGTGTTATATGTGTGTGCATATATGAGTGTATGTATGTATATATATGTGTGTGTGTATAAATATATGTGTGTATATAGATATGTGTGTGTTTATATATATATATATATATATATATATATATATATATAATATATAGTATGTATATTTCAAATCCTATATATATATATATATATATATATAATATTATATATATATAGATATATATATATGGGATATATATGTCTGTGCATATATCCATATATGTGTGTATTAATGTATAATATATATACATGCATATATATACATATGTGTGTATATATGTGTGTATATGTGTTTGTATATATATATATGTATATGTGTGTAATATATATGTGTGCATATATGAGTGCATGTATGTTATATATATATATATGTGTGTGTGTGTGTGTAAAATATATGTGTGTATATAGATATGTGTGTTCATATATACATATGTTTGTATGTATATTTCAAATCCTATATATATATATAATATATATATATATATATATATATATGTGTGTGTGTGTGTGTGTGTGGTGTGTGTGTGTGTGTGTGTGTGTTTTGTTTCCTTAAACAATAGATAGATTCATAGGCTCTACTTTAAGAAACACTTTTTACGGGTTCTAAGAAAGTAGGATCCGCCATTATTGGTTGAATTCTATTATTGATACAAGAACCACAGAAAACTAATACATTTTTTATTTGTGCCGCACAAGATAATACCTTATATTTACTAAAATGAAAAAGGATTCTTGATTTAATATCCATTCACAATCGTTTCTAATGTGTTTCATTTGGAAAGAAAAAGAAGAAAAAAAAACACTCGATATTTTCCGTTTTGCTTTCTTCACATTTAAACAGAAATTTTTTTTTTTTTAATCAGAAAAGACATCTTGACACCGTTTAACCTTTTTTTTCTAGAAAACAAACAACTGTTAAAAGGAAATTCACAATTGAAACTTTAAGTCACGGTTTTGATTGGAGATTGAACCATAGATAGATAGATAGATAGATAGATAGATAAGAACAGAATGAGATAGATAGATAAGAACAGACTGAGATAGGTAGATAGATTATGAACAGATGAGAAAGAAAGAAAGAAAGAAAGAAAGATAGAATTAGATAGATAGATAGATAGATAAGAACAGACTGAGATAGGTAGATAGATTATAAACAAACTGAGATAGGTAGATAGATTATGAACAGACTGAGAAAGAAGAAGAAGAAAAGAAAGAAAGAAAAGATAAGAACAGACTGAGATAGATAGATAGATAGATAGATAAGAACAGACTGAGATAAGTAGATAGATAAGAAAGCAGACTGAGATGGGTAGATAGATTATGGAACAGACTGAGAAGAAGAAAGAAAAGAAAGAAAGATAGAAAGGAACAACTGCGATAGATATTAACAGACCAAGATAGATATGAACAAAATGTGATAGATAGATAGGTACATAGATATGTACCTATCTCCCTGTCTCTCTCCCACTTCGCTATGTGACACTTTTGACCAGTAGAAAAAATGCTAGGTGGCACTATGCTGATCCATCCTTTAAAATTATCCATGCTAACCCTTACTGGCCTTTCCAATCTCTCTCTCTCTCTCTCCTCGTCTCTCTCTCCTCTCTCTCTCTCTCTCTCTCTCTCTCTCTGCTCTCTCTCCTCTCTCTTTATGTTACACTAAGACCTTTGACCCCCTTTTAGTCAAGTAATGTTCCTGATATATTACAATTGTAAAGTGTCTATTAATTTTAATGAATAACGTTCGTTATTGATTAAACCATCTTCTAAAGTGTTGACGTCCACTTCTTCATTTTCGTGATTGTCGACTTAATGGTCGAGTTCAAAATATTCCTTTTCTGGTTCTCCTTTGTTTTTTGTGTTGTTTTTTCTTCTCTTTTTCATGCATATGTATACAGTTATATACCCTATAAATTTATTTATATATTTATATACCTATATATTTTATACCCCTATATATATTTATATAACCCTATATATTTATATAACCCTATAAATGAACTCAAGGACATCGAGAGGTGACATGCCGATGCGGAAAAATATGCAAGAATGAACACGGACTAAAAATCCATCAGGCCAGAACAAAATGTCAAGTCAAATACCCCGATCTGCAGCGCACAGGAGTTACCCTGGTGAGACGAAGGGATGCAGGGCCAGGAAGCATACCACAGTGCCCAGTCACTCCAAGCCGAAGGAATTTGGACCATAACATTTAGAAAGATCAAATGGCCAAGAGCCGCTGACAGAGACACTTGGCTGGAGTTCGACACTAACATTGGCGAATTAACAAAAATTACATAAAGGGGTTACAGTTGAACGTGCCTTATGATGCTGTCTAAGATTATAAATAGTTTTGCAGAGGTGCAATTTTGGATATGTAGAGGCAAAGGAAAGACCCAAAAAGAAAGAAAATAGATAGTGCTATTATGGAGAAAAAATTCTCAATTGTTACGACTTACATTCCTTTCTGTGCTCACGTATCCAACGCGTTTTCTTCATAGTAACCTCCCAGCTAAGCCAATGCATTTATTAAAAAAGAAAATTTCTGAGTCACGCGATCATGTTTTATAACAACTACACTTATTGACGATTGCTGCGGAATTGGCCAATCGGTTATAAAGAGACGGAGGATCGCGTTGACTATAAATTCACTTTTCTGTGGCGTTGCATAAGGGTGCGTGTTGGAGTTTGATCGTCTCCAACGGGGTGGCTGGCTAGGGGGGTATTATGTTGGAAGACCCGAAAACCCCCCTATGAAGTCAGCCTAATAACATAACTGACGACGCCACCCTACGCTAAGTCTAGGTATTTCAAACATATCCTGAGTAATATAAATGGCGAGAAAGAGTTCTATTCTTCTTATGAGGAGATGAGAGGTAAGCGTATATGTCTCCTGCATATCTAAGTCTTTTTCTTACTTACTTGAGTAGCTGGGCTGGTACCTTATGACTGTATAAACTTATGGCTGGCCCCCCCGGGCGGTTCGCTAACAGATCTCGTCTTGGCCGTCGTGTCGTCTGCAAAACTTTAGACTCCCACTTGTTGTGCACTCGAACCGCACCCGGTGGGGGCAAGACCCCGCACAGAGAACAATTAAACAATAACGAAAGAGAGAGAAAGAGTAACACAAAGTGATTATTCAAATCTGGACAAAGAGAGGTGTACGACTCACGCATTCATTTTCATTCCGTCATTCAAACTCTATCGCTGGCACATGGGTCTGTCGGCCAAGAATGGGGAAGCCCCCTGTAAGTTTTTAAATGCATCCTTGGCAGTTTGAATAGGGCTCAAAGAAAGTCCTGTGTTATGGAATCCTTTGGTGAGCGATAGAAGTTCCTATCCTGCGTATTGGTAAAGGTCCAATGATTTTATGCCTATGTCTGTCGTCTAATTACGTCGTGTAATTATGACAGTAGGGTCTGGGTTAAGTATTGTATCAGCCTCAGAGTACTGCCAGTGATTGCCAAGAGTTAGATCAATATGTTATGGGCCCAGTCTATAAGTATAGGCGAGGATCTAGCAGAACACCTTATAATACAGAAAATTCTCAACACCGGCACCCACCCATTTTCTAAGGCTCAGTCCAGAACCTGCTACTTTGGGGATTTAAGACTCCAACTGCTTTGGTCGGCTCCCAAAAATTAATTCCTTCTGCGACTAACTCTCAATACCCGCCCTGTCGGTGGGGCGTTAGAATGCAACGGACTGCAACCTCTGCAGAGGGGTAAGACTCCCCCAATTGGGGCACCTGTTTGCTGTGGGTTGCGACACCGTGGATGTGAAGGATAGTAACCCCAAGTGGATGAGCAGTTCATGACATGCAATACTCCACTTGGCCTATCTTGGGCTAAGACGGGCGGTCAGAGAGGCCCCCCTCCGAATCAATCGGTCTGGTCACGTCAAGCCTAGCACCTATATGATTTTGCCAAATCCTGTTGCTTTATGGCAGCCACACCCTTTTTTCACAATATGGTGCTAGAAGGCGTGGCTGCGGGTCTACATGTCTGGGGATGACGTTAAACTCTATCTGATGGTGAGTCCAGTTTTTGGAGGTTTGGGGAATATGGAGCACCC
>JALAJA010001464.1:0-11821 GCA_023376005.1 Doryteuthis pealeii | reverse complement strand
CCGATTGATCAGAGGGACTCTCAGAACGCTCGTCTAGTCTAAGTAAGGCGAATGGAGCGTTGCATTTCATGGAGACTGCTCAGCCAACAGATTATGTCCTTAAGCATCACTGGTTGCCACCACAGCTAACAGGTGGCCCCATTGTGTGTTGTGTGTTGGGGGGGGGGTTGCTACCCTCTGCAGATATGCGCAGTCAGTGTATTCTAAAGCTCCGCTGAGTGGCAGGCTATTTATAAGTAAGACGTTCTGTACATAAGAGGGTAGGACCCAGTAAGTCTGTAAGCCTAACAAGCTATATTTTAATCCGAACTTTTCATTCCTATAATAATCAATCTGTGATATACAATTTCACCACCTGATTTAAGTGCATCAAATTGATTATGTTAAAAAAAAATATCACTGTTTAAAAATACGTTTTTTTCATATATTAGCTGCAATACTTATTGATGTATTCATGTATCTGGTATTTCAGTAATATACAACCTAAATTGTTAAAAAAATATATACATGTTAATACACTGCACCGCCCCCCCTTCACCAATTGTTAAAAAAATACGCGTTTAGTACACTACTCCCACCACCACACCAATTATTAAAATATTTATACATGTTTAATACACGCCCCCACCACCACCACACCAATTTGCAATTTGATTCTGATGCAAAATTTCTCATGCGATACAGGGTGCAGCAGAATTTCTCCCACATTCTAAACTATCACCTGTTTGGTTCAAGTGAACTTAGGCAAGTAGCAATGGTAGCTCCATCTACCTAATGTCTTACCTTTTTTTTCTTCTTCTGTTTCAGATTAGTAATAATCATGGCTTGGACTGGTGCATATTGTGCATTTGTGGTTGAAATATTTTTTTTTAACAATGGTGAATCTGTAATTATTACAGAGAGCCTTTTTGTGCTCATTTTCATGTTAAGGTGGTTTGGTTGGTTTCTTATTTAATGACATATCAACCTTCATGGGTGATTTAATGCCAAGCCATCCTTATAGAAGAACAGTAGCGGTACTATTTAACCCATAGCTAGAGGATAAGGGGATTCATACCTTTCCAATGATATTAGTCCTAAAGTAAATATATAGAGTTCAAACTCGCTTACTACAATGTCACAGTCCAGCACATTAGTCAATCATCATAAGACTACCCTCTGTTAGGTTGGAATGATACTGTTCCTGATTAAATTTTCAACCCATAGCAGTATCAATTTTCACGTCTGTATTACAGTATAGTTGCAGTATTTGAACTTTAACGAAACACTTGGATAAAAAGCTAGATGGGAATGACACAAGAATACTGCATGCTGTTTTGAACAAATCCTGGATGCTGTATCCTACAAAACAACGGCTGAATGGCCACTTATTTCTCATCTCTCAAAACATTCAAGTTAGATGAGCAAGACATACTGGGGAAGTAAATCAAATTCATAAGTAACTTTCTTCTATGGACTTCTACACATGGACATACCAGTGCAGGCCAGCCAGCAAAAATTTACATTCATCAAGTCTGAGCGGACACTAGAGAGCTTGACAAGAACGATGGCAATAGGGATGGATAGCGAGAGAGAATCAAAGGAATCTATGTTGGCAGCATGCCTTGATGATGATAATGAGAATACAGTGTCCTCCAAAATATTATACATGTATAATAAAATTTGAAGTTTGATTCCAATACAGAAATATTCAGATGATACACAACTAATGTATATAATATCAATTTATGATGCAAGTAAAGCTTCCTAACACCCACCAAAAAATATGGAATTCAATATGACTTACTACCCATGAACCCATTAATGATTTTTACTTGCCTACGGCATACACAAATCTTTTAATCTGACAAAATACCTCACTACTCATATATGCATTGTTTATACCCCCTACTAGAAAATTTAATGATTACTACCCATGGACCCATTAATGATTTTTACTTGCCTACAGCATACACAAATTTTTATTATGACAAAATACCTCATTACTCATATATGCATTGTTTATACTACCCTACTAGAATTTAATGGATTACTAACCATGGACCCATTAATGATTTTTACTTGCCTACAGCATACATAAAATCTTTTAATCTGACAAAATACCTCACTACTCATATATGCATTGTTTATACCACCCTACAAGAATTTAATGATTACTACCCATGGACCCATTAATGATTTGTACCTGTCTACACAAATCATTTACTATGACATACTACTTCACTATTCACAGATGCATTATTTATACCAACCTACTAGAATTTAGTATGATTTACAACCCATGGAACTATTAATGATTTTGTACCTGTCTATGACATACTACCTATAAAATAATTAACAGTTGTAAGCTACCTTTATTTTATTCATATCAGTATCAACATATTTTTGTAAAGCATAGCTAAAAATAAATTACCTTATCATCTTCCTTCTATACTTGCCCTGTTGCTAGGGCTTAAAAGTCACTGACAATATCCCCTGCAGAGGGGTAAGACCCAACCCCCAAGGGGTGCCCTGGGTATGAAAACTAAACTGCATTTGATGAGGAGTCTCCAGTTATGGAGCTCTGGGGAGTGTGGAGTACTCCATTACTATTAATCCTAGGTCCATTCTAACTTGGAGTGATAGTACCTTTTTAGGGTCCCATCAAATATATTCTGTTTAGAAAATTATTTGTATTAGGAATATGTAAATTATGCCTATTAAGAATAGTTACTTGAAGCTATATTTGTTCACTAAGATTATTATCAGTTACTGGAAACCATATGATTGTGTATGATTATTAATATTAGAGAAGAATAATTAATACCATACAATTGTGCTCAATTATTTGTATTAGATAGGAATACTTGATATCATAGCTGTGGGAAAAAAAAAAAAACCTTTTTTAAGAAACAGCTATGCAAAAAAATATAAAAGTAAACTTACAATGATTGGTTGGTTTGTTTTGTTTATGGCATATCAATCTCCTTTTCGGGTCATTTAATGCCAAATTAAGTCATTTTTAACATAGGACTTAGATTGCTTACAGTACCTGCTGTTGCTTAATTGGTTACCCAATTAAGTATTAAACAGGCTCATCACTGCTTAACTTTGGTGATCTAGTGGAAACTGGTGCTTTGAGTCTGACTAGACCATAATAACATACAATGAACCTCTAGGCATAAAATAATCCTAGACGGGTTGACATGCCATTAAAATCAATCAATCAAAAATACTTTTTGAATAAGCATAAAACCTCTTTAGATAAAAATAATGAATGACACTCATAAAAACAATTTTGATTAGGTATTACAACCATTTTGGATAATTTAACAGCCTATTCTTTTTTTTTTTTTTCAAGTAGGTTTTTTTTTTGGTGGGGGGTGGGGGGCGCCAAAGCATATCACCTAGGTCTGTCAGTTCCCTATACAGTAAAGATTCGGAGGCGTGCAGTCTAATGGTTAGAGTCATAGGAAATGGGACTGTCATCCGAGTTCAATTCCTGAACAAAGCTGTTTGTATTTCACATAGTGCTAATACCCTTGGGAAAGGTATGAATCCAATTCTCCCTCCAGCTATGGGTAAATAGCTGGGCAAACTGGGTTCTTTAACCCTGCCTAGGTAACCAGTCTAAAAGGAAAACTCTGAATTCAAACCTGTTAAACCCTGCTTAAGAAATTGACCTTGTGTCGCATCCTGCTTGCGGAGGGGTTGGTAAATATATATACAGTAAAGATTTGGCTCCCTAAGATTAAGAAGATATGCGAAGGCAGCTGATGGTAATCCTGAAGAGGATTATGCAGACTGTTTTGAAAAAATATGCTTACATATATGATCACAGTTAACCTCTGAATGTAACTTGCCAAACAAAATTAACAATCCAAAAAAGTTTATACATCAAATTATAATTATTTTTTGTTTTTATTTGCATTATTAAATTATTTATGTTAATTTCATCTTTGAACAACTATGATAAGTAATGAACAAAAAAAAAAAAAATTCACTTTGATCAAAAATATTGAAAACTGGAATTTGTGTATTGACCCACTTTTCACCAAATCAGCAGGAACTGAATGCTCTGCGTATTTTTTTACTATAGTCTTTCCTCTTCAGTTCACTCCATATTTCATCAGGAAGTGTCAGATTATTTCATTGTGAAAAGAGATGACTGCAAATTGAATTTTTCATGTCAGAGATACAGGCTAATATCTGCTTATCAGTTTCAAGTCTTCATTACAATAGGTATGAATGCACTAAGGCTCATTAAAGCGCTATGATACAACTGAAATAATAATGTTTTAAACTTAATAAAGATATACAGGCTGTTTCAGAAAAAATTGATATTTTCATAAACTTGACCAATTCTCACTCAAATGTTTTGAATTTTAACAGTATCCTTTCTATGAACAAGCAATTTTTTAAATTATTTTCCATTGTAAATTTTTAAAACACTCTATAAGTAAGTAAGTCGTCGGGGCAGCCTAATGTCGAGATCAGCCATGCAGCAAGGGAGTCTATCCCCTTTTCACTAGCGCTACACCAAGGAGATTATTTTAGCATCTGAGGTGAGCGCCACACCTACCATCAGCTCCTTACTTTACCGCAGATCCTGTGCTACTCATACGCTGAGTTGGCGAGGACGGGTATCGAACTAGGAACCTTGTGGTTTCTAGCCGAACACTCTACCGACTGAGCTAACCCGGCCTCTAAGCTCAAATTTGTCACATGCAATATTTTAATTGTTTTTGAGACCAAGTGAGGGTATCCTGTTACTTAAAAAATTGATGTAATAGAGAAATAATGGGGTAATTTTTTTGAATTCAGAGTCCAAAAATCTGTCAAAAACAAGTCTCATATCTAACTCAACAAAATTTGTGATGCCCAGTGTAATTTAAAAAAAAAAAAAAACTCAAAATTTTATGTTTACTGTTTTTCTTATTTTTCTTAATGTGTTAAACATTAAAATAGAATTTTGAGTTGTTTCTACACATGCTGTTAAAATTTGAGATCATTTGAATGAGAATGAGTCAAGTTATTAGATTACAAAATTATATCAATTTTTCTGAAACACCCGCATATCTCAAATGATATCAAATTTTTTTTTACCTTGTATTTCTACAGAATGAATTTTATAGGGTAAACATATTTTGCTTGATAGAAATACACACTACTGAACTGGCACCTCACATAGGGTAATGGTAAGCTAGACTACCAACCATTACCCGAGAGTTTGAATCTCACAAGGTGCCCCCATATATCCAGCCTTGTGCCACAACTAAGCAAAGCTTAGTAATTAAATACTGATCTGGCCATACTGACTAAAGTTGGTTTTTAGCATGTTAACTATAGTGACTTATCTTTTGAAATAAGAACTGAATGACCATCAGTTGTCAATTATGATGCTTTAGAATGTACAATATAAGGAGAACTCAACTATCAGACCTTGAAAAACATCTAGAAGAGCTAGGATCATCTCAAATGATCACCTAGGTCTGTCAGTTCCCCAACAGTAAAGAATTGGTTTGTATAAACATACACTTAATTAAAAATGAAAATAATTTTGGCACACAAAAACAATGGTAAAAAGGTATGTAGGTCCCAAAATTTTCAAATTTTTATAATCATCTAAATTTTATTTGACAGAAAAATAAATAACAATACTGTTAATATAAGAAAGAATATATGTAGTACATCAAAATACATACAAATAACAACTGACAAAGGTGTGGGTGTCTCTATGAGGGTGAATCAATAAGTCCAAAGCCTAACATTTTAGTCTGAAATTTTCACACTATATTTCAATAGGGGTGATTAATATTTACCAAAAAATTAAATTGATCGGCAAAGGAGATTATTTTGGAAATGCTTTATATATATATATATATATATATATATATATATATATAAAACAATTACACACATATGTATATACCACACATATATATTAAAAAAAACTACACATATATATATATACATGTATATTAAAAACTACACACACACATGTATGTATGTATGTACACTTATATTTTTAAAAAAATACACATGTATATTAAAAAATTACATAGATATATACATAGATGTATATTAAAATACATATACACAACACACACACAGGTAATTTAAAAACTACATACATGACTATAAAAAACATACGTATATAAAAAAGAAAAAAAACACGTGTTTTATATATATATAATATATATATATATATATATATATAAAATACTATACACAAACACACACACACACATATGTATAAGAACTACATTAGAGAAAAGAGTATGCACTGATATGAAGCAGATATATGATATTTGGACATTTATTCTTTCTCTATTGTGAGTTCTACATTACTAATATATAAAGAAAAATAAACAAACAAAAAAAAAAACACAAAAAGTACTATTAGCCAAGCCTGCTTTATCACACTAACTATATATATATATATATATATATATATAAATAATAAAATATATATATATGAACACACTGTAAATTCAGATACAATACAAAAAGTATTAAATATTCTGATAAGCACTCTCAAAACTCAGAGGCTGCTGAGGTAGTGGCACACTAATCAACACTCTATAACAAGTGGTATATCTCTCTTCATTTTATTTATTAGATGAAGCATTGTCAACCATTATTAATTTTTGGACTAGTACTAACGGCCTTAGACTGACAGTCTGAATAGTTGCATTGAAATACAAGTGGCATAACTGCTGAAAAAAAAAAAAAGAAAAGAAAAAAAAGGACGAGGAGAAAATAAATAAAGAGATGCAAAGCAGTGCATTTATTAAAAATAAAAATAAAAATCAATAAACAAAAGCTACTTCACTACCCAGCCCCACCAACCCACCACCAAATCATCATCAGCTGTCTCTTAACCCCCCACCCACACACCTACACCTCACAGCAACGTGTAGAGGCTGTGCTTGTAAAATCAATAAGCACTCCTCGCTCAGCTATGCAAATGCAAGGAAAAGGAGAATGGAATATAAATCTACCTGCTGCTACTACCCTCCCCATCTTCTTTCGTTTCCTCCCTCCTCCTACTTTTTCATCCACATCATTCCAGCTCTTCCTCTCACATCTCAACCCTCTCCTCCAAAATCAATATCTCCCATAGCAACTGACGGTCGGTCTTAAATTAGTGTTACTGCTCGGATGTCGGTCAATGTATGAGCTTGGGGCTCAGCTCAGATGAGATACTTCAAGTTCTCAACGCGTTTCTTCCTAGCAAGTGTGTTTCGCGTGTACGCGTTTCGGAAAAAAAGAGAGCTGTGGAACGCACGCATTCTGCTGCATCCTACAGCGGAAGACGTACGCAGATCTCTGTGGTGAGGAAGGGGGCAGCCTAAGTTACCACAGAGTGCGCGAATGCAGATAGAGGCCTGCCTAGCTAGCTGACATGCCACGGATGTGTTGTCGCTGTGTAAAATGCATTTAATGCATTTGAAGTATTTTCATACACAGCATTCTGGTCAGTGTTTGCATACTTAGCCAAAACAAAAACAAAAAAAAAAACTGGGTATAAATAAATGATTTTTTTTTTTGGGGGGGGGGGCTTTTAATTTAGAAATGAGATTTAGATTTCATTAATATACAATTTAGAGTATAGTTAACTGATAACAAAAGAACAGTTGAACTTTACTTAAATATTGCTTAAATGAATGTTCTACTTTTAATTGTAAAGGGTTTATATATATATATATATATATATTATATATATATTATATTATATATATATATATATAGGTAAAAGTATTCAACTGACTGGTATGTAGGTATAATTCTATTAGGGATCATCAATATCTCCTGTACATTCCCAATGCATGCTCATGTTGATGCAAACTTATAGATTTACACAAGGATTTTTACAAATCCCCTAAGAGAGCTTAATGTATAATAACTAATAAATTAATTATATACAGAGCAATATTTATACTTTCAAAGAAAGAAAAACTTAAACCATCATTTGGCTATTATAAATTTATTTCACCATAACTCAATATAAGTCTAGTCTCATCAGATAGCGCTACCAGAGAGAGGAGAGAGAGAGAGAGAGAGAAGAATCATCTAGGAATAAGTTAAACCCTAACAATTTTGTTAAAAAAGTTAATTTTCTTTTTAAACCCAGGGGTTGGGTTTTATTGTCTCTAGTTGGACAATATATAATCAAAACAGTTATTATTAGTTATTATTTGTTAACAAACTATTTCAGAATTAAAAAAACTCAGTAAAAATATGAATATGTAGCAGTATAAAAATAAGTACAGCCTCCATCCCTCTCTATGTATGTATAAAAGGGAGTTGCAAATTTTATTTTTGTTTACAGAGATTCAAAGCTGTAAAGATTGGTAATAAATATAACTAATGATATCTGTTTTGATTTATACAATGTTCCAATAGAAATAAAATGCTAGTATTTTTGGTCTAGAAGAAATTAAATTTTATAAAAAAATTTGTTAGGAATGTATTTTATCATTGATACTGAATATATACACTCACACATACATCCATATATACACTATCTCTCTCATACACATATACACCTCAGAGACACAACACACTCTCATAGATATATAAACATACACTCATATATGCTGAAAGACAGACTCACGCACAAATACATTCACAGATACACACAAACACACAGATACACTCATAGACATGTGCACATACACACACACACACACACACACTCAGATACACTCATAGACACATGTGCAACATACACACAACACAACATATATGCTCACAGATTAGACAGACACATACATATGCTCACAGATAGAGACACGCATACATATGCTCACAGATAGACAGACACGCATACATATGCTCACAGATAGACAGACACGCATACATATGCTCACAGATAGACAGACACGCATACATATATACATTCACTGAAACAGACACACATACATATATACATTCACTGAAACAGACACACATACATATATACATTCACTGAAAACAGACACACAGACACATATATATGCCCTCATACACACACATAAACTCCCACACAGAGACATACATATAAACTCACATGCATACACTATATTGTTGAATATAGTATGCACCTTCTAAATATAGGAATAATCTCCCCTATTCATTCATTCTAATAGTCCCTGAATCATAGAAGCAATGGAATTTATAGATCACAATCCTGATTCTCACCATGGGAAAGATTGTATGATTTTGAGGTTCATGTTTAGTGGTGGGTGGGGGGCAGCATCTTATATGCTGCAAAATACAATAGGGGAGTGAAAGAGAAAAGATCTTTTTTTTCAGCTTAGATACCGTGAAACACAAATGTTCCCAATTTCCTCATTTGCAAGAAAGAAAATATCAGCTGTTAACCTATAATATTTATAGAATACAAAGTACATTATTTACAAACTTAAACAAAATTAACAATATTGGATAAATAATAAATGAAACTTGGTATTTTTTTTTTATTCATTCAATAGAATATATATTTTACAATGCATATGTACAAGTAGGATGTGACACAAGAATCAATTTCTTAAGCAGAGTTTAGCAGATTCAAATTCAGAGTTTTCCTTCTCTTAGACCAGTTGCCTAACCAGGTTAAAGAGCCTAGGTTGTCCTACTATTTACTCATAAATGAAGTGAGATAGTTGGATGCATACCTTTCCTAAGGGTATTAATGCTATGTGAAATACAAAGTCTCATCTTGGATTTGAACTCGGCTCGCAGAGTCCATTTCTACGATGATAACCATTACACCATGATGCCTCCTTTATTTAATAGAACTAGCGCCAAAAATGCCCTTCAGGGTGGTGTAAAAATTTATTTTTAAAAAGATATTGCCTGAGTGGGATGGAGTTAAAAATTCAATGTCAGAGAGTTTTTATCATCAAGTAAGTAAAAGGAGTAAAAAAATAAACAACTTGAAATGAAACTTAGTTCTGTCCCCTCAAAATAAAATGTTGTGCATATCTATTGAATATTAATTAAATAATTATTTTGAAATATCTACACATTAATTTACAAAAATCGTAAGTATTTATTTATTTATACACATTTAGTTACCTTCTTGTTACTGAAAAAATGGTGAGAGTAAAAAAATAATCTTTTAAATTGATAACAAATTTCGCAATAATTTTTTCTATTTAATATAATACAATTTTTTAATTAATTTCATTGTTTATATAGTTTATTTTATTCAATTAATTATAGTTTATTCATTACAATAGGAAGGATTCAATCATTGAATTATAAAGAATAGCTTTAAATGTGAGGAGCTGATGGTAGTGTGGTGCCCCACCTCAGACGCTAAAATAATCTCCTTGGTCTAGCGCTAGTGGAAAAGGGATAGACTCCCTCACTGTCTGGCTGCTACCAACATTAGGCCGACCACGACTTTTTTTTATGTATTAATGATTTTGGTAATTGTGATGTAAGCGGTGTAGTTTTGGTTACAGACAAATGGAGACCGAATCTCCATTATTAATAGAAATAGTTAAAAGTTAATTGGAATTACAAACTAAATGCAATTCTTGAGATGATCACAATGTTAGTTTCATCTGATGAAAAGTCAGAAATTTTTAAGACCCTAGTGCTAAAATAAAGTGCTTTTTTATTTTATTTTTACAAGTAGAAAAAAAAAGAGAAATATCTTCTTTTTTTTTGTTGTTCTAAATTGCAAATTAAAGTTGGAATTATGAACTAAATAAAATTCATCAGAATTTTAAGCAAAAAAGAAAGAAATAGTGGGACAATTTTTTTTTCCTTCCAAATTGCAAATTCATCTCTTGCTTAGTTTTCTTTGTTTAAATGCATGTAAAACTTACCATCTGTTTCACAACCCAGAAGCATATATCATTTATTTTTTGTTTTGTTTTTGTTTTAACTAGTAATAATTTCAGTTGCAAACATTTTAATGTTCAACAAGCTGATAGCTTTTTAATTTTTGTTCATCCTGGGACACACAGACTAGATTTGAAGGAGTCCCTGGGAAATTGATAGGTCCAACTAAAGTTTTTAATAAATTGCAGAGGTTTTATCAATGAACAACTGAAGCCATCTAAACCCTACCATGTACCCATACAGTGTTATTTGTTTACAAGAAAAAATTGAAATGCATTTACAGTTAGCTGGAAATGGTGGGGAAGAAGAAAAAAACACTGGGATGCATGGATACGATTTTTCTGTGTCCTTTTAGATTTTTTATGCATCAGTGACGCAGGACGCGTACCTATCAGCATCTCTGAACAGGTAAAATACAAAAAAAAAAAATTAATCAACATCATTTGTTAAAATAAGGGCTTTTAACTCTTTGATAGGGCCGGCTTTAGATCGAAGGCTCGATAGTAGCCTTGCTAACTCAGTGTATGAGTAGCACAGGATCTGTCCGGTAAAAATGAGGAACTGATGGCAGGGTGTGGTGCTCCACCTCAGACCCTAAAATAATCTTTCTCTAACGCTAAGAAAAGGGTTAAACTCCTTGTTGGCCTGGCTGATACAGACATTAGGCTACCTCCACCAATTTTACTTAACTCTGATAGTTTTATACTAAGTGCTCCAATATGATGGCCATGTAACCAAACTAGGTTAATATCTACAACTGCTACTAGAAATAAAAATGTAGGGAGGTGTATTTAGTGCAATGGTTAATCATCAAGGGGAAATCTCCTTGGGAAAAGCATGAATCCATTCTTCCCATATCAGAAATCCATAAATACTAATTCATATTTATGATATTGAAAAAATTTCCAAATCATGTTTAATTATTAGAAATTAGTTCTAAATAATCACAACAATAAAAAGGTGACAAAAATAATAAAAAATTAAAAAGATTACAGTTACA
>JALAJA010001463.1:0-17280 GCA_023376005.1 Doryteuthis pealeii | reverse complement strand
AAAAGGGTTGCAGGCTTTGCTATATGATCAATACGGTCAGGACAATCATATAGGTACTAGGGATTGATGTGACCAGCAGGATTGATCAGAGGGGGCCTCTCTGACCGCCTATCTTACTCTAAATAAAGGCCAAAGTGGTGTGTAGCATGTCATGAGCAGCTCAGCCACCAGAATTGTGTCCTTTAACATCACAGGTCACCACCCTACATATGGCACATAGGAGGGATGGTCGTACCTCCTCTCATAGATACTATTCTACGCCCCAACTGGAATGACAATAAAAAAAAAAAAAAAAAAAAATTAAAACAGACGTCTTTAAGCACTTGAAAAATATTTAAACAACTTTATATGTAAAATTTGTTATATAATCCTTGACTAATGATTTCCTCTCTCTCTCTTCTCTCTCTCTCTCTCTCTCTCTCTCTTCTCTCTCTCTGTTCTTTTCAGCGTTTGCTCTCTGTAAGAAGTTTGTGGGGTTTGGAATGGCCAAAAAGTCGACACTTGTCTCATCCTCATAGTAACAGGGATAATAGTAATGTGAACATCCAAATGATAGGTGGATGATAACAACATTTGCTCTACTCATAACAGGGTGCTGGCAATGGAAATGTTGTGGGTTGCAATGGAGGTTTTGGGAGTAGCAGTGGAGGAAGTGGTTGGATGGTGCAAACATGGGACATTGGAAATATGTTTGTCCACCCTCAAACCCAACCTGTTATATGATGGTAAGGAAGGGCAGTATATAAGAGGCCTGATTCAAGAACCTTGTTTTGATGTCTACATGGACTTTTTCAATTAGACTGTAAAATAACAAAGTAAACTTTATAATTAAACTAATTGTTTTTTTTTTGTTGTTTCTTTTCAAGGTTCTTCAGATGTTGGTATTAATTCAGCACACAGTCTCTGATTTCTCCCTCCCCTTTTATATCTCTGCCAAATCAAAGATGTAAATAATATAGAAGTGCTTATATAATTCTTATATCACTGTAGGTATGTTTGGAATTTTTATTCAAACAATATATATTATACAAAAGTCTATGAAAGTTAAAACTTTTAGAGTTGGTTCTTTGCTTGATCTGGGTGTGTAATTGTTGCAATAGTGTTTCAAATATATATTTGCAAGAATATTGTCAGGCTTTATTTCCATGTTAAAAAAATAAATTTGAAACAACATGAAAATGTCACTCAAAGATTTGTAACACATTTTTCCTTTTATTGTATGGAAAAGAATAAAAACAGAAAAATAACGATGTAAGTATGGTCTGTAGTCACAGTCAATTGATTTGGTATTTCCAATTTTCAAAGTAAAAATTGCTTTCACATTGCTGCGGTTTATTTTTCTTCTTGTAACATATTCAGTTCACAAGAGCCATTTTTATTTCATCAGAAGATGATTCTAAATTTTTAAATTATCAAATATTTCCGAATCTTCCTCACAAGGTTTGTATTCACACATTATACAACCTAACATCAAAAGCAATTGATGGTCTGATATCCAGCTTTTCAATACATTGCTGAATATTTATAAAATAGTGCCACCCAATCCTTGACAAAGTTTAACCAATTCTTTTTTTCTAATGGGATCAGTTATAAATTGCTCAAGTAGCACATATTTATGATTTGTAGCTAAAAGGTGCCACATGAACAAACAATTCCATTTGCAATATGATGTTATAGTTGTGCAGGATATCTGGTAATTGTCATATATGAATTATCTTGACGTCCATTGACATTTTACAAATCCATTGATAAAAGTTGGCTATCATCTATGGATTTGATTTCAGGTAGTAGATTGGTCATTATGTTTTATATTAACAACAAGGTGCCTTAACATGAGAATTTATCCATATTCGGTCAAAATTGATAAACACCAGTTCCCAGTAGATCATCCAAAGTTAAGCAGATGATGAGCTTGTTAAATACTTTAATTAGATGATTAACTAGCAGAACAGGTACTGTAAGCAACCCGAGTCATTGTGTTTTACAAAATTCAACATTAAATGACTTGAAATGAGATTGATATGCCATAAACAAAAATAACAAAAACCAGAATTTTTCACCATGTCAAAACATTGTATGAAGATGGACAGTGTCATTCTTTATTCCAGACGTGTGTGAGAAGTGTTTTTCAGAAAAACACTCTGAGGCAAGTAAAAATCCAGTCTTTCTATGAGTTTTGGAAGCAATTTGAAATTTCAACAAGTCTGAAGTTTAACATTTTTTTAATTCAAATGATATAACTGTTTAAGGCTGTACCAATTTTGCTATTCATTTGACACATTATCGTTCAAAGATGACTGACTTTTCTGTGGCCACAAATTTAAAATATTCTTCACAGATGACATATCAAAAAAATAATGGTTTATCTTTTGTTTCAGGGTTTTATTCAGAAGTGTTGGATATAATTTAAAATTTCCGATTTACAGCAGTTGCCATCACTTATAGTGGCTTTTAAATCAGACGAACAAAGGTGATTGCCTGAGCAGTCACTCACTTATAATAAATTAAAACGGCTGATGTTAATTTGAATTGGAATCAGCCGGTTTTTATTTTATTATAAGTTGAGTTGACTGCTCAGCAATCCACCCTTTGTATCGTTGATTTAAAGGCCCTATAAGTGATTGGCAACTGTGTAAATCGGAAATTTTTAAATTATATCCAACACTTCCTGAAAAAACCTGGAAAACAAAAAGATAAACAATTTATTTTTTGATTTGTTTCATTCTGTTGAAGAATATTTTAAATTTTGTGGCTCACAGAAAAGTTCAGTCATCTTTGACGATAATGGTGTCACATGAAAGCAAAATTGGTACATCTTTAAAAGTTATATATTTTAGAATCTAAAAAATGTTAAATCTTTCAGACTTGTAGAATTTCAATTTGCTCCAAAACTCAATAGAAGACTGGATTTTTACTTGCTCAGGGTGTTTTTCTGAAAAACACTTTCTCACACAGTCTGGAATTAAGAATGACACTGTCATTTCTAAACAATGTTTTGAATGTGAAAATTTGGTTTTTTGAGTTATTTTTGTATGGATATCAACCATTTTCAAGTTCATTTAATGTTGAATTTTTGTGATAAACAAAATGACTTCGGGTTGCTTACAGTAACCTGTTTCTTGCTTAGGTTATCATCTAATTAGTATTTACAATGACTCTCACTGCCTTAAACTTTGATGATCTACTGGGAACTGGTGTTTTCAATTTGACCGTTAATATGGAAAATTCTCATGTTTAAGGCACTTGTTTTAATATAAAACTGTATGAACCACTCTACTACCTGATTCAAAATCCATAGATATAGCAACTCTTATCAATGGATTTGGTTTAAAATGGTTCAATGGAGATCAAGATATCATATTATACAATATCCAAGATATCCTGCACAACTATACATCATATCTGCAATGGAATTGTTTGTTCATGTTGGCACCTTTTAGCTACAATCATAAATATGGTTGCTATTGAGCATTTATAAACTGACCCTATTAGAAAAAAATTTGGTTAACTTTGTCAAGGAGATTGAGGTTGGCACCTATTTTAAAATATTCCAGCAATGTATTGAAAGCTGGATATCAGACATCATTGCTTTTGATTTAGGTGTATATGTTGTGAATACAACCTTGTGAGGAGACAGATTCGGAAATATTTGATATTTTAAAAATTTAGAATCATTTTGAGAAATAAAAATGGCTCTTGTGTAAACTGATATGTTAAAAGAAGAAATAACCCAGCAATGTGAAAAGCAATTTTTATTTGAAATTATGGGAAAATATACCAAAATCAATTGACTGTGGACTACAGCCATACCTTCCAATCGTTATTTTTTCTGTTTTATCTTTTTCATACAATTAAAAGGGGAAATGTTAAATTGAGTGACATTTTCATGGTTTGTTTCATTTTATTTTTTTAACATGGAAATAAAGCATGACATATTCTTGCAAATATTATATTTTTGAAAATATTGCAAACATTACACACCCAGATCAGCAAAGAACCAACTCTAAAAGTTTTTTAAACTTTCATAAGACTTTTTGTATAATATATATGGTTGATAAAATTCAATACCTACCAAGTGATTAAGAATTTTTAAGCACTTCTATATTATTTACACTTTTGATTTGGCAAGAGATATTAAAGGAGGAGAAATCAGGAGACTTTGTGTGCTGATTAATACAACATCTTGAAGAACCTTTGAAAGAAAACAACAAAAAAAAACAATAGTTTAATTATAAAGTTTACTTTGTTATTTACGTCTATTGAAAAGTCCATTGTTTAGACATCAAAACAAGGTTCTTGAATTCAGGCTTTTATATTCTGGCTCCTTCCTTTCCATCTATTAACGATTGGTTTGAGGGGGACAAACTATTTCCATGTCCATGTTTTGCACCATTCCACCTTCTTCCACTGCTACTCACAACCCGCGTGTCCACCCACAACATTCATTGCCAGCACTTCTTGTTATAGTTAGGAGCAATGTTGTTATATCATCCACCTATCATTTGGATATTCATTACTATTATCCCTTTACTTGAGGATGAGACCAAGTGTCGACTTTTTGGCCAATTCCAGAACCCCACAACTTCTTTGATCAGAGGGGGAGCAACAGCTAAAAGAACAGAAGAGAGAGAGAGAGAAGAGAGAGAGATGACGAGAGACGAGAGAGATTCATTTAGTCAAATTATATAAACATTTGTGAACATATAAAGTTGTTTAATATTTTTTCAAGTGCTTAAAGACTGTCTGTTTATTGTCATGTCAGTTGGGGCATGTAGAATAGTATCTATGCAGAAGATAACCATCCCTCTATGTGCCATTATGTTAGGTGGTGACCTGTGATGTTAAAGACACAATTTTGGTGGCTGAGCTGCTCATGACATTGCTACACAACACTTTGGCCTTTATTTAGAGTAGTAGGCGGTCAGAGAGGCCCCTCTGATCAATCTGCTGGTCACATCAATCCCTAGTACCTATATGATTTCGCTGACCGTATTGATCATATAGCAAACCTGGCAACCCTTTTTTATCATATACGTGTAAGAATGCGGTGGCTGAGGGTCCTGAGTATGATATTAAACTGCCTCTAATTGGTTGAGGTTCAATCTAGACTCTGGAGAGTGGAGTTTACCCTGCATTGCCATTACGTCGAAGTGGCCACTCTGACCCAGGAGGTGCAGAGTACCTATTAGGGTGCTATCTATCGTTAAATAGATTGTTTTAAATTCAATACCAACAAGAATGAAATAAACAAAAATGGACTTCAAGCTAAAATAACCCATGGGTTTATATGCCATAAAGATTTATTTAGTTATTTCCTTTACATTATAAAAAGAAGTATTTCCTTTATGTAAATGATTCAAACCTCCTATTTATAAGTTAAAAATATCTCTTTCAGTAGCTTTATGAGAATACCAGGTAATGATTTTTGAGTTAAATCTGTTGGGGAAATGAGGGATGCTTTTAAATATCAATCCCGACAAGCTACTGGACATAAATTTATAAAAGAAAATATGAAAAATTATGAAAAATTATTACAAAGTCTGTTTTTCCTGTCGCAATTGTAACTAATATTATGCTTTTACAAAATCTTGAGAACACCTTAGGACAAAAGAGCTGATGAATCTAAACAATTAATAAGACTATGTTTAAATGGCATTTCATTATTCTGCCAAATTTTGACCAGACTTCGCATTATGTGAGTTTTGAAAAATAAATTGGAATATACAAACACCCTCATGTGAGATGAATTAAATGGGGGGGGGGGGTTTATTAAAAACAAAATTACACATACAAACAACCTTGATATACTTTTAGGTAAAATCATTTTTGTTGAATGATGGTTTTTGACAAGGTTTTATGTGTTTCACTAAATTGGAATTTTTTTTTCATAAAACAGCATATTTTCTAATTGGAATTGCACCCAAATGCAATGATATACAGTATTTTTAGGCGTGCTGATTATAGCACTAAAAGAAGCAAAAGTACGAGTTATGCTTTTTTAAGACGATTTCCATGATATTTCACATGCAATTTTTATATACTACCCATTATTGCTCTTTATCTTAGATAGTTTTTGTTTAGTAAAAAATGGATTTGTCATTGAAAACCAATACATTGTTCCAAAAATTTACAAAGAAAAAGTTTATTGAACCAGTTCTTCCAGCTTCAAGCTGGCTTATATTTTATTTCAAAATTTTATGGATGGATTTTGATATTTAAAAACCCAAATCAATTATATTTTTATAAATATATTTTTTTTATTATAGTAAAATTCCCCATTTAATCTTTTGGTGACCATTTTCTATATGTAGTTGATCGTCCAGTGTTCTTCTAGAATCAAGGATGTGGCAAGGCAGAACACAGACTTCATCTTCTAAATACTGAGACTAATAAAATTTCATCTGCGTTGTAATAGTACTTCTTCAGGTCAACAATTCAAAAAACAAACAGAAAATTTTGGAAAGTTGAGGTTTGTGACCCTTACTCTAGATGAGTAGCAATTTAGCATGTTCTTGGTACTTGCATTAAACGATACCCTGGTAATTGTGGATGGTAGCAGTGACGGTTGTTGGTTCAACACAGGACCACTTGAATCTCCATTATAATACATAATAATAATTAATAATCTATACATAACTTATATAATGGAGATAGTTTGCCATTCTGCTGAAGCCGAAACTACGTCACGCTGTACGTCACAGATCACATAAATCTATAAGGATTTATTAATGGGAACCTTATTTCTAAACAATCTTAATTTAATTATAAATATAAAAAGAGACATTTAGTTTAGCGTTGTTGTTGTAAATATCTCCTGGTCTTGTTGATTAATTAACGGAATCTTTAAATAAATGCATGTTTAGTTACATTCATTTTTAATAGATATTTTTATTTGGGTCTGTATTTCATAATTATTCTAAATCATAAAGGTTTTTGCGAGAAACTTTATCTATAAATAAATTATACCTACTTTATATCTATGTCACCTAATTCTTATTTATGAGTTTTGTCTGTATATTCTAATTTGAAAGCAGATACGCAGAAAATTTACAATAACAACAAATTGGTTTAAAATTATTAAGTTAAAATAATAAAAAGTATTTTTCTTATACTTATTTATTCAATGTAAATCAATTTGCAGAATTGTGTACAAATTATTTTTTAATCTTTTTTTCTTAGCTGTTTGTTTATCAAAAGCCGGCAATAAACAGTAATTGATTTAAAAAAAAATTAACAGTAATATGAGTTTATTGTTATTCTTCAACTCCAACGGCGTCACGGTCTTTTCTAGTATATATCAAGTTAATCAACAAGATTTTATGAGGAATATTTACACACAAGACATCCTCATAATAAAACGTAGTATTGAATTTAGTGCATCCTAGGACCACATGATATTTGAAAATAACAATTTTGATTTGTTTTTTTTATTATTATTAGAATGCTTAACCAGGTAAATTCTAACTGAATCTAATCGTCACGTGCCAGAACATATTTTCTTTGCTCGGAATCTCTTCTTCTATGCGCCGCCAATCTTCTACTAAATGATGAGTTATGGATTTGTCTCGATTTGGTCCAATATCTCTCCTGGGAAGAAGAACATAAAAATAGATTATTCAGGTCAGAAAAAATTACACAAAAGGCATTTCAATTTACTTAAGCATTCCAGATTGTACTTTTTTTGCTTTTTTGGTTATTGTTATTTAATCACATTCAGTTATAAGAGCTGTGTTAAAATGGAGTTCAAAACTGTTTTGAATTTATTGCAATATCCAGTAGTTCAAAAGTTATGAGAATTTTAAAGCCCCGAAATTGGGGTGTACAAAATGGAAATTGATTTTGATAAAAAAATGCCAAATCACAGACCAATTCAAAACAAGAAAATTCAGTCATTTCTTTACCATTTCTTTATTTTGATCACTTGGCATTCTTATGTAAAATTGTGGTTCTTTCTGATTCTGGACAAATTGTATGTATCTCTATGATGTAACCATTATTTAGGAATAAGAGGTACAGATAGCAGGTTATTTTTTTTTTTTAAAAGTTTCCCAAGATTATTCAACATTTCTTTTAATACTGCATGTA
Source organism: Doryteuthis pealeii (assembly GCA_023376005.1). NCBI lineage: Eukaryota > Metazoa > Mollusca > Cephalopoda > Myopsida > Loliginidae > Doryteuthis > Doryteuthis pealeii. The sequence continues at coordinate 9,195 of JALAJA010001463.1, read as the reverse complement.
TACACAAATATATTTAATTTAAAATATATACAATCACTTTGAACTTAAAATACATTTTTTAAATGCTTAGTTGAATTACATATAAGAAAATAGAATACTTATTTACATATGTTTTAAACAAAGCCGGTCTGACGTGTGCTGAGTGTTTACCTTTCTCGTAATTTGAAGTTGTTTTTTTGTCCAAAAGGTTGGGAAACTTTGATGAAGAAACCCTGACGGTTAAGCAACATCTAGATGTCACATGTTTATATGAAAAATATATTCGAGACTATCTTCTATTAGTGATATAGTGCTTTTTTTCTTTATCTAATATACTTTTGCAGAAAATCTCTGTCAACTTCTTGTATCATATTTTCGCTTCCTATAAGGTTGAAAAGAAAAAAACAAACAATTTCCTGCTTGTATTTAAGATGTGTGCTAACTTAAATGTAAAATTTCAAGAATGTTGATAAAGATTAGCCTTTGATTTTACGAAATCAGTTACCAAAATTTTATTCTAAAAAAAAAAGATCTTATTTTCGATTTACGGCTGTTCGAAGCAAAATACTGTTTTAATTTCACCGTTAAAAAGCAATTCAATGGATAAAAACAATTAAATTACAGGTTTCTTTTCTTTCGAACCATAAAAATACTCAAGAAATAGCCATTTAAAGTGATTTAGGTCTGAAATATAACGCGTGCTGGGAGTTTGTTACATATTAAAACAACTAAATTTTAAGTATTTTTCTCAGAAAAATTTGACCTTTAAGATAAAACCCTGATGATTAAGGCAACATCCAAATGTCACATGTTATTATGAAAATAATTCTGAGACTATCTTCTATTAATGATATAGTGCTTTTTTTTTTTGCTTTCTCACTACTTTCATTGAAGAAATCTGTCAACGTCTATCATATTTTCACTTCCAAAGGTCGGAAAAAGAAAAAAAACAAAAAAAACAAGTTTCTGCTTGTATTTTAAGATGTGTGCTATGTGTAAAATTTCCAAAATATTTGATAAAGATTAGCCATTTGATTTTACGAAAGATCAGTATGTGAATTTTTTCTGTGGAAAACTCTAAGAAAAACCATTTTAACACGCCCGTAACAATAATGCATGGATAAAAACACAAAATTATATATTTAGAAAGATTATTTTTGTTTCTTTGCCAACCATATAAATATCTTTAAGTTTGGACCAGTAAAATGCGGAAATTGCGATTTTAAACCGATTAAGATTGGAATTTGGCAATGTCCACCGAAATCAACGAAAATGCTTGTGTTGCTAATTTACTGATTTATAGTAATGGAATTTTATTAGAGGAAATATTTAATTCCAATGTTATTTTCATAGACAATATTTTCTTTGGTTGGATCGAAATGTTCCAAAATCTTTTAATCCACCAAGTCTAATGAAGAAATATTTACAAATATTTACAAAATTAATTATGATTGATTGTCAGATAATTTAAATGTAAAAAGAAAAATAAAGCTGTAAATTTACTGCAATCATGTTTTTACTTATTCCAAACTTTGAAGGGATTTGTTTAATTATTTATGCTTCTCAAATATAAACTTTTTTAATGAGATTAATCGCCATATATAATATACCAAATTGAAGAATGATTTAAGCTCTAAATTAATCGGAAATTCTATGGAATATCTTAATAGTTTTGCGAATTTATTTTGAAATGAGGGTATCACGGCTAATTGGCCTCAAATATTTGCTTAACTACGAAATATTTAAAAATTCAAAAAACGAGAATTCTGGTGATGGGTTTACAAATTTATTTCACAATATTTATGCCAAAGATTAGAGAAAAACATTTCTTTAACCAACATCAGAATGATAAAAATAATATTCTAATTTATTTTCCAAATTTTTATTAGGAAACTTTAACTGGTTACAGTCAATTTTCAAGTATGTATTTTTGTGTTTTATATCACATATCAAATTGACGGTCTATTCAAGTTATATTTTGTCAAAAAATTACGTCAATCATTGTTTGTAGGAGAGGTTTTATGTCGAATTTCTGTGAAATTATTTGACTGACTACAGACAAATATTCCTTTAAAACAAATTTTAAGCCTTCCTAAAATATTTACTTTTTTCTAAAAATTAAATTATTTCATTCGATCAAACATGCTGAACATGATATATAAAGAAAATGTTTTAACGTTCTTGAATTTTATGAAATTTTACGTCTTGTAAACGGAATTTATTTTTTTAAACCTTTAACTCTTTAAAAATTTTTAAGTAGTCTGACTATTTATTGTCTTGTTCATGTGTAGCATAATGGCGCCCCTACCCGGGACCCATATTTGTGGCCTTGCTTTACCCAGACAGAGGAAATGTTAATAGGATGTAGCACGATTCTCAGACCTTACGGGAGTGGGCAAGCAAGAGAATAGTCTGTAATTCTCCATTATCACTTGAGTCAGTTCGTTAGCCAGGAAGGTCTAGGATTTTGCTATTAAAATTTATTTTAATTGGTTTGTCAAGGAAAGGATGGTTGACCCGTTGACTCTTAATTGACACGTGGCAATTTGGTAAAACAGTTAGAACATTCGAAAAACTTCCAAACATTCTAGAAAGCTCCACACCCATTCTATATAATGAGGGGAACCTTAGATTTTGCGACAGTTTGGTTGGGGGCAGTGGGTCGGATCGGACAGTCGGGTTACGGATTTTGCGACAGTTGGGTTGGCGAATTTGCGAGACAGTCGGGTTGACAGTTTGGGCGAGTATTAGTCATAGGTGTGGTGTGACTGAAAACATGTGTTAAAAGAAATCGACTCTCTCTCTCTCTCTCTCCTCAATAACTTGCATTAAGTGAATAAATAGATGAAAGCAACTTATCATCATTTCAGTACTACGTGAAAGAAATACTACGAAAACCTTTTTTATGAATAAGATTCCCCTGCCCAAAGATACCCCGTGGAGATAGAAAGTTAATGACCGCAATGAAGAACACTTGTCTTGTAAGGTGATACCTTTCCCTGACCACCGAAGAAGTGTGGAAGAATTTGCTGATAGAAACGGGACTACTAGATAAACAAGACAACGTGCTAACCCCTGATACACGACTGTACAAGTCGTATAGTACCATGTGTTTTTGAAGACGCGTGGGACCCATAACGTTATGTATATGATTCAGCGCGTCATGTAAAAAGCATGCTACTTACACATGTTCAGTGTCACGTAAAAATAAATCAATATGTCACTACATGATTAAAGCAAAACTTCTTTAGATGAAATCAACAAGTACCCACCTAGTCAGAAGCATTTTACTGTTAATGAATATTCATGGAATAATTTTGGGAAATCATGGGTAAATTTGGTGAGCGTTTAAAAAACAAAAAAAAAAAACGCTCTGTCCTTGTTATTTTACCAGTTATATTTGTATACTCTAACAATAACATTAATTTGTCTCAGATAATTAAAATTTTCCAGGAAAATACAAAATTTTCCAGGGATTTTTTGACTAAAACCCCCAAACTTTCCAGGTTTTCCAGTACTGGAAAATTTACATTTATTTTCAGGTTCCAGGATGCGTGGGAAGCTTCTCTAACTGTCCATCTAGCTCAGTAAGGGCCAAAGTGGAGTGTTCTGGATCACAGACTGCTCAGCCACCAAGATTCTGTCCTCAGCTCACCATCCACAATCAAACAGGTAGCCTCATAAGTGTGACTCTTATCCCTCTGCAGAGGTGGTACTGGATATTCTACAGTCCCAGCTGACAAGGCGGGGTGAAAGGAGAAGAAGAGTAAAAATGTGGTCCTATAAGTGCATGTTGCACTGTGGTCACTTATAGGCAATAACCTGCTCATTTCGACTTCCTGTGCTCACGCTGTTTTGTTTGACCCACAGGAAAGTTGAAGAAGAGCTGGTTTGGACTTTCTCGCGTTCGGTGCCGAAAATGACCAAATTCACCAATGCTGTCAACAATCGTAATGATTACGAATGCTTATTAACATTATATACAACAATACCTTTATTAAATTATTAACAGTGATCAAAATCATGATACAACAAAGGGGTGTCACTGTTGAAGTCAAAATTTGTGAGCTGACTGGCGATATACAGCTAATTACTTCTGGGTCAAGTTCAGTACTTTGAGTAGCAAGGTAGCAGGAAGCAGCGCAAAGGCGGGTGGTAAGGGCTCTGAGTCGTAGCTATGGAACCAGCTTTCAATCTGCCCTGTTTTCCCTTTTGGGTTTTCTTTATAAGGTCCAGACCCCTGAACATATGGCTCCAATAGAAACGCTGGACCACTGGCCTTACAGCGTAAACATCGGGGAGGAGCTACAAATTTTTTGAAATCTGTATCAATAGGATTAAATTCAAACAAAAAAAAAAAAAAAACATTTTTTTTTAAAAAGATATATTGATAAAAAAAGAGAGATAATTTGGTCATTGTGAGATTAAAAAATTTCTTAGTTTGAAAAGTGATAGGAGATGGATAGTGAGATGGAGAAAAGAAAATTACCTATCAAAGTGATCACTGGGATGGTTGCGTTTCTCAGGAGCCGTCATCTCTATCACGGGTTTCTCTAACAGGCCCCAATGTCCCTCCTGGATTAGTCTCGATCTTTACGTTCTTCAAATCGAGTGGCAGAGGCTGTATCAATGGATCGAGCATCTCTTTCTATCATAACGTTCCACTCTTCTTTCATAATCTCTGTGTTCAAATTTCATTAAATCTGAGATATAACAACATTATGGAAATTTTAGATGAGAAAACTGAAAATACTGTCAAACAAATTAATTTGGGGAATGATTTCAAACACTGGAATCTTTGATAAATTTTCATAATAGGAACAAAGCATTTGTAAAGAGCAGATTGTAGGTTATTAGTAGTTTGTAATTCAAGAGAAGGATTTTTTTTAAACTAGAGTATAAAGGATATTTTCTTCTGTGTGGTTAGGCTAGTCTGGGTTAAAAAAAAAATTAAAAAAACTGTTACTCGTACAATGCTAAATATTTACCAAATTCAAATTTGCAGTTATCTACCTTGAGTCAATCCTCTACAATTGTTACGGCAATAAAATAGTTTTAAACTTAAAAAAAATGTTTTTAATGATTTACCGAGATTCATTGGAAGAGAATGAAGGTTCATATCTGGTAGAAGGTGTATTTAAATGAGGTCTTTTTGTTCATTCCAAAAACCTTCTTCTTGAACATTGCTTCTTTCATAGGATCTCTTCATAGCTCGTCTTTGCTCTTTCAAATCTGAAAATTATGAATAACTAAAGAAAGAGAACAGACAAAAAGTGGCTGATAAAAAAGGAAAAAAAAAAAAATCAAAATGTTTTAATAATATTAATTATCTGAATGAAAGAGATTTTATACATTTTGGGGTCATGTAGAAGGATTGAACCACCTACTGTTGATGCAATGACAGAGGAGTGGTACTATGTGTTGTTGCACATGGTGTCTTGTGAACCAATGTAGTCAGTCAGATAAGTCACAAAAGACTAGAGATTGGCTGATTTCAGACCAGGGAGACTAGAGCTGAGTGGGATTGAGGATAGAGGTGTTGACACTTATAAACATGTGCATTTCCATCATTGAAGACAAAAAATGCAATGACTGTCAGCTAAATCTTCCACAGTCGCTTACCAACTATTAGACTTGGAAGAAGTAACTGTTGCTGTTAAGAAATTGAAAGTGTCCACTTCCAAATACAATCATGAAAGAAATGTATCTGTGTCTATAAAACATGTACATTTCTATCATTCAACTTTGTCATTTTCTTCTCTTGCATCCTAAAAAACGAAAAATCTTCCACTTAGTCGCTTACCAACTATTAGACTTGAAGAAGTAACTGTTGCTGTTAAGAAATTGAAAGTTGTCCACTGTTCCAATACAATCATGAAAGAAATGTATCTGTGTTCATATAACATGTACATTTCTATCATCAACTTTGTCATTTTTTCTCTTGCAATCCTAAAAAAAAAGCAAAATCTTCCACTTAGTCGCTTACCAACTATTAGACTTGGAAGAAGTAACTGTTGCTGTTAAGAAATTGAAAGTTGTCCACTGTTCCAAATACAATCAACTAATGAAAGAAATGTATCTGTGTTTATATAAACATGTGATTTCCATTGTTCAATTTTGTCTTCTCTTGCAATCCTAGTGAACTGATTAGAAATCACAACTTACTAATTTGAATTCTAACACAACCCAATCATGAAAAGGGATGTTATACATTTTTGGGGTCTGTGAGAAGGATTGAATGTGACAGAAGAATATGTATCATTGCACAATGGTGTCTTGTGAACCCATGTGGTCGGTGAGAGGGTCCCATATGGATAGGTCATTAAAAGACAAAAGAGTGGGCTGAAGAAGCCAGGACACAAATATTTAATAATATCAATTATTTAATGGTTTTTTTCATGATAGCCAAATATTATCGCTTTAGTTTGGATTATCTTGAAAGTGAAGTACTGGGATATTATGGATATGGTTTCTCATTCACTGGGGAATATTGTCATATTTCCTGTCCTTATGAATGAACACTTTCTCAAAAAAAAAAAAAAAAAAAAAAAACTCACTGTAGGCATGAAAGGATAAAAAGTTACGATTTTGAAGCATTCTTAGAATATTAAGGTGATAAATTTATTAAGAAAACTTATTTCTCAATATTTCTTCTTCTGACTCTTAGTTTATTTTTTGGGTGTTTAAAAACAATCTCACCTATTTTACTAGAAACACCTTTTTTTCTCCTTCAATATCTCTTTAAACAAATCAAAGATGGAAATTACATGGTGGACAATACTGTATATAAAAGGAAATTTGATTCGTATGGTGATAGATTAGTGTTAGGTTGTCACTATGAATTCCAGTATTATGAATCTCAGAAACAATAATTCAGTTTTCTTTTCATTATCTAAAGAATCTGATTCATAAAGTTCCTTTTGGGTTTTTTGTTTGAATAAGCCATATTATTATTGTTTTCACTGGTCCTGTGCTCCACTTCTCACCATGGAGTCCAACTTCTGTTGGGAATTACCAAGGGAGTTTGAGATGGGGATACACTACCAGTGCATACTCAAGTCGGGAGTAGAATTTCGAAAACCCTGCCAATTTCAGGCTTTCAGTACCAGTTATATAGCATTGACACATCTTATCTTGTTCTGTAGAGTAGAGTACACCTGCATACCTATGGCTGCACACAGGTGTATTGTCTTCTTTACTTGGATACTTGTATTTCTTCTGTCTATCTCTGGGCTAGTGGCTTTAGCTGAATCTTCTGTTATTCTTGAATTTGTCTTTGGATATGGTAGATTGTTCTTAATAAAAGCTGGATCTTCTAACTGTTGTTGTTGTTTGTTCTAGTAACAACACAAGATTTGCTTTTTTTTGAGCTCATATTTTATTCAAGATCCCAGATCACAAAACACATATGAGAATTTGGCTAATTAAACAAGAAACGTTATTGCGTCGGGTCTCGCTCAATGGTTAGCCAAAAATGATTTTCTCTAGCTACTTCCCATGTTTGCACTAGTGAACTGTAAGTGTAGGTCAAAACAGATTTACAGTATGCCACTCACAAATCCCTGTGTCTTTCATTAACTGTTTATTTTAAAATCTACACTACTGTACATAATTTAACAGGCAACCCGTCAATTATGTAACATACCTAATACCCTATGATTTTAACAATAGTCAAAATCTCTCAATGCATGACCCACCATCTTATACACCTTATAATATAAAAGTGCTGGGTGTTTGTTTGCCACAAGTGAAGATTGAAGAATCCCATTGGGACTAAACATATAGGGGCTAGGGAATGACGTGACCAGCCAATTGATTGGATCAGGCTTCTCCGACTGCCTATCTAGCTCAGTTAAGTCAGTGGAGTGTTCTGGATCATGGACTGCTCAGCCACCAAGATTCTGTCCTCAAGCATCATGTGGCCCCATAAGTGTGACTGTCCACAACCAACAGGTGGCCCTATAAGTGAGACGCTTATCCCTCTGCAGAGGTGATACTGGTGTATTCTACAGCCCCAGCAGATAAGGCGGGGAAGAGAGGAGAGGAGTAAAAAATGTTTTAAATTAAGAAGAAAATGTTTTTAATGACTTACCGAGATTCATTGGAAGAGAACGAAGGTTCAAATCTGGTAGAAGTTGCATTTGAATGAGGTCTTTTTGCCTCTTTCCAAAAACCTTTTTCCTGTACATTGCCTCTTTCAAAGGATTTATTTATGACTTGCATTTGCTTTCAAATCTGAAAGAAAAGAAAATTGTGAACAATTAAAGAAAATGTAACCTTGGGTGTGCGTATTATGACACTAAGTTTAAGAAATTGATGAATTAAAAAAAAAAAAAAAAACTAATTCAATAGTGGTTTTGGTGTGAACTTAAAAATGTACTTATTGAATGAGAATTAAAAAAAAAAACCCAAAAAACAACTGAATAATACATTTCCTACAGGTTCAAAAGGGTCACTTTGACAAGTCAGAACAAAATTTCATAAATAACAATATGTTGATATATTGTTGTCTACACTGTGACTGATATCAAGGGACTCTTAGTGGTGAGAATTTTGTTTTAAATTAATGTCAATGATTAATTCAGTCGAGGTTGGCTAATATAGTGACACCTCTTGTTTGTTAATACTAGTCCAAGAGAGGAATAGTAAGCAGGATATAGAGTGGAGGAAAAACCTGAAAACCCAGGACCTGTTGATACTGGCCTAGGTGAGAGGTACAAATTGGAGTAAATTCAAATTAAGAGCTCTAACCACTTGAAAAGGGTTTTGGATAATCCCCCAATTTGAGAAGAAATTAAAATTGATATGAAACTCCATGCACCCTTCTGATTCCTACCTCACCATAGGTAAGATTGCATATAAGCTGGATTTTTTCATATCTAGAGAAGATTTCTTGACTGCTAATGGAGTCCATGACACTCTGAGATGATCACCTGAACCCATTAAACATTAAAAATTACGCTTGTTTTTGAATTGTTAAGTACTGTATACCAGTGTCACAAGACAGTAGTGAGAAGGGTTGAAATTGATGGTATCAACAAAACAAATATAACTAAAGAACATTTAACCAGTGTTTATTCCTTCTGTTAAAGTCTTATTTTTATGCAGCATTTTAATAGTTTCCCTGACCCAAGAGGACTTCATCAGTGTTCACCTCAATCTTTTTGGATCTTTTGAACACAACTTGGAGCAGAGAGAGAGAGAGAGCAGACTGGA
>JALAJA010001462.1:0-12500 GCA_023376005.1 Doryteuthis pealeii | reverse complement strand
GACTTTGACAATAAGAGCACACATTGAGCTCTGCATATTAAGACATTTGAATAACTACTTCGTGTAATGGTTAGACTCGAAGGAAATGGATTCGTCAACGCGAGTTCAATTCCTGGAGGAAGCTGTTGGCATTTCATATGGCGCTAATACCCTTGGTAATGGTATGAATCCAATTCTCCATCCAGCTATGGGCAAATAGCAGGGCAGACTGTACTCTTTAACCATCGCTAGGTAACCAGTCTAGGAGAAGGAAAACTCTGAATTCAAACCTGTTGTTAAGTATCTGGCCGGCATCCTTAGTTCCAGATGTAGTGAATAAGTAAGCAAGCCAATAAGAATCCGGTGTTATAGTATTCTTTGTAAGTCCGTCGTTCAAGAGAATCCAAATAGCAATGAGCCAAGCTTAAGAATCAGACCTCTATTAATACAGCAACAGCAGCAGCAGCACTGCCAGTGATTGGACAATAGGAATCTTTCTCGGGTCACGTTGTAGTCGACGAGTCTATATTTAGGAGTAGGCATCTATCACACGCCTTATATCCAGAAAATCCAACACCTGTTAAATTCCGCTAAAGAAATTGACCTTGTGTCGCATCCTGCTCGTGTGGAGGTGTTGTTAAATATATATATATATTCCTCATCTGTCTCCCCCTCTCTCCCCCCTGTCTCTCACTTTTATTTTTCCTCTCAAAATAGAAACAAAATGGCGAATAAATTGATGACTAAAAAGGGGATGAGAAAAAATACAAAGAAATAAGCAAAATAATCCTTATAAAAATATTTTTTTCCTTTGTTTAAGTCATTTTTCATCATCACTATCATCATCATCACTGATCCCCACGAATCTCTCTCTCTCTCTCTCTCTCTTTCTTTCTTTCTTTCTTTCTTTCTTCCTCTAACTTTTATGTTTTCATTACATTCGATACCGACCACAACCAACGCATGAGTAGCACAGCTTTGATCTGTGCGGTAAAGTGTGAAGCTGATTATAGGTGTGGTGTTCCACCATAGAAGCAAAGACAATGTCCCTGGTCTAGCACTAGCGAAAAGAGGATATACCACCTCACTGCCAGGCTGATACCGACAGCAGGCCACTCTGCCGACGATTAATTGTTCACCCCAGACTGACAGCCGCTATTAGCCGCAAGGACACGGAGCTTGGCAGACAAAAATTATGTCGGGTTTCGATCCCAGCTAGAGGTAGCTGTTAAAAAGTCGAGCCGCACTGATGAGAAGTAAACTTCGAAACACGTGTCTGTGAATGACTGATGTATATATATATATATATATATATAGTATCCAATTGCCGCTTTAACTTTTCCGTCGCAGTGAACAAAAACAAAAGCAAAAAAACAATTTAGATATAAGAATCAACTTTATATACAATATATACAATTTGAATGGCTAATATTCTTTAAGCGTTGTGAATAACAGTATATGGATGTAGGTAATTGGGTGTGTGGGATGTACGTATGTTTTTGTTTTTGTTTGTGACTGTCAGTGTCCATTGTAGTATAAATATGCATGTGTCAAAATTGTAACAGTTTTGTTAAAACAAAAGGTAAGTGAATGAACTTGTGTCGATTTGAGAAAGAGAGAGAGAGAGAGAGGGGAGAGGACAGAGAGATGGAGAGGGAGAGAGAGTGCAGAGAGAGAGATGGAGAGAGAGAGAAAGAGAGAGAGGGGGCAGAGAGATAGGGAGAGAAAGAGACAGATAAACAGACAGACAGACAGAGGGCAGAGAGAGAGAGAGAGAGAGAGAGAGGGGGCAGATGGAGAGAGAGGGGACAGATAGATAGAGAAAGAGAGAGCAGATATATAGAGGACAGATAGAGAGCGAGGAAGAGAGAGAGAGAGAGAGGGGAGAGAGAGGGAGAGAGCAGAGAGAGAGAGAGAGGGAGAGAGGGGGGACAGAGAGGACAGAGAGGACAGAGAGAGAGTGAGAGAGGAAGAGGGTAGAGAGAGAGAGGGGCAGAGAGGGCAGAGAGAGAGAGAGAGAGAGAGAGAGAGAGAATGAATCCTATAGACTCCACACTGAATAGCTTCAGATATAAACCTTCCCAACCGGATGCATGTAAAAGAAGGGATAAACAAAATAAAGATACAAATAACTATCTGAAACAGCTTTAAATTCCATTTTAAATATCAAAACAATCGCCCTTCTCCTTTTGTATTTTCTCAACAACTGTCCTGTTTTTTTCTTTTCTTTCTGTGCTTGCTCTCTGCATCTATGCAAAATGTCATTCTCACAGATATCATTTAGATCATTCGTAAAACGTTGTCCAATTTTTAGTCTGGCGCATGCGCACGTGTCATCACATTCGTCAGCCATCTTGCATTGTAGCGTTGACAATGGAGACTCTTAGTGTAATTATATATTTCCTCATCTGTCACTATCAGCATTGTTTTTTTTTCTCTCTTTCTTCTGTTTTGTTTCATCTTTGCTTATTTTCTTTTCTTCCTTCTTTCCCTTTTCTTACACTCTCTTTCTTATCTTGTCTTTTTCATACTCCTCTAATCTCTCTCTCTCTCTCTTCCCCTCTCTCTCTTCTATCACTTATTCTTTTTTTCATCTATCTCACTTTCTTTTATCTCTCTGTCATCAACTCTTTTATCTCTCTCCTAAATCTTTTTCTTTCCTTCTTTCTTGTGTTTCTTTTTTCCAGTCGGGGATTTTCGTTTAATACTCGATCACCTGATATCATCCTCGACATAAATTCCAAATAAATAAAAGAAAAAAAATATACAAAAGAAAAAAGTAAGAAAGAAGAAAATCGCTTTATAGTCAATGTCATTCCGTGGAGCCAGTTTGGAACCGGTAGATGTGTTTTCTTAAAAGTTTTTTTAAACGTTTTTTTTTCACAAGTTTTTTTCTGTTCCATCCTCATAGTTTTTGCTCACGCAAATCGTTTGAAGATCTTGGCTGCAGTAAAATGACATCATAAGAGCCGGGTTCTACAAGAAGATCTCAATGTACAATCATATAAGTTTTCTACGGTTAGGTAGTGCAATATTTTTCACGGTATATTTCTATCGAGCATTACGGTTACTTAGTGCACTATATTTAACAGCGTAATCCCAGATTGTTATACGGTTATGTAATACTAAATATGTAATATTAAATTTCAATGGTATCATAAGAGCGTGGTTCTACAATGTACAATCATATAAGTTTTCTACGGTTATGTAGTGCAATATATTTCACGGTGTATTTCCCTCGAGCTGTACGGTTACTTAATACACTATAATTCACGGCGTAATCCCAAGTTGTTATACAGTTATGTAATACACTATATTTCACAGTATACTTTTATGGGGTCCAACGTTTACTCTGCGCTATATTTACCGGCATACTTCTACTGGGTCCATCGTTTATATAGTACACTATATTGCACGGTATACTTCCTTAGGGTTCCGCCTTTACATAATACTCTATATTTCACATTTATACTTCCATGGGGTTCAACTGTTATGGAGGGCACTGTATTTTACAGTTTACTTCCGTAGCGTTTAACGTTTACATAGTGCACTATATTTCACGGTATACTTCCATGGGATTTCTTTAATTACTCAGTGCAAATTATTTCGCGGTATACTTCCATAGGGTTCAATGTTTATTTAGTGTACTATATTTCACAGTATACTACCATGGGGTTGTACACTTACTTAGTACAATATATTTCACGGCATACTTCCATAAAATTCTACGGTTATGCAGTATTTATTTTCACAGCGTACTTCCATAGAGTTCACCAGTATTGTACTGCACTATATTTCACGGTATACTTCCATAGGGTTCGCCTGTTAGTGTACTATGTTTGACGACATACTTTCATAGGGTTTTGTAGTAATTCAGTATGCTAATTTCACGATATACAAGGTGTGTCATAAAAGTATCGAGATTGTAACTGTATTCACCAAGATAGAAATGATCAATGAATGGAATGTTGATTTTTTTCAGAATACAAGTTGTATCAAAAACGGCCGAGTTTGAAGCTATATTTACCACGATAGTAATGAACAATGAATGGAACGTTAATTCTTTCAGTATACAAGTTGTGTCCAAAAGTACAAAAAATCTGTATACTTTTTTGTATATCTGTAGGGTACACAGGTTACTTAGTGCATTATATTTCACAGCGTGCCTCCCTAGGGTTTTATTATTATGTAGTATATCATATTTCACGGTATGCTTACGTAGGGTTATACTTTTACGTAGTACACTATATTTCCAGGCATACTTACATATGGTTCTACGGTTTCGTAAAGCATTGCATTTACTTTTAGAATATCTATAAATTAGTCACAAAATGCTGCCATTTCATGAGCAATTTGTCCATTTCATAAGCAAATTCGTCGAGGAAAATTTTTATTAATCGACTTAAATCGCACATTTTTGGATTAAAAATATCCAAAAGAGACAAATAAACCAGATTTATTCCACTTTAGAAAAACTAATAAATTTCCCGTTCAGGTGAATTTATTAATATCAAAATTTTGATGTAAAAGTTATCAGTTTCCCCAAATCATTTCAATAAACTTATACAGTGCTTATACATTTATGGGCGTCTCATCGTTGTGTAATGTTTAGCAAGCTAGTCTCACGAATCCATTCCTACTAAACAGCGAGGTCAATTCTCACGAGTCCCTCATGACTCCAACCTTGTGTCACATCCTACATTTGGTGAACGTGTTGGATAAATTCCTGCAGTATTTTTCCTTATCCGTGGTTTTTGATACCTTCAATTACGAGTAGAAATAGACAATTTCCTAGTTTAAGATTTAAAGAAAAAGAATTCGAGATTTCGAAAATGAAAAAAAAAGTTGACATGGGAGTAATGGAAATGAATGTATACTCTACATATCTCAGAGCTTCATAACTGCAACCTCAACCTGGACACTCGCTTGGTTTGACTGTTAACGAGCTAGTCTTGCAGAACATTGGTTGGGAGTTACAGTTTCAGTAGTTGTCACAATCCTCTGGTCTTAGTCCAAAATAAGTTAATGCCCTGTCGGCTGGGACTGTAGAATACGCTGACTGTACCTATGCAGATGCATCTGACCTCTTCCCAAATGGGACCACCTGAGTGACGACCCGTGATCATGATAACTGTAGATAAAACTGTAGATAAAAGTATCGAGATTGAAGCTGTATTTACCAAGATAAAAATTAGCAAATAATGGAACGTTAATTTTTCCAGACTACTGTGTCGTAAAAGTTCCAAGTTTGAAGCTGAGTTACCAAGACAGAAATGAACAATGAATGTTTTTTTTTTTCAGAATACAAGGTGTTTCAAAAAGTACAAAAAATCTCGATATTTTTTGACACACCTTGTATAGAAAATATGTGGATGTGGCGCTGACTACTTGCCAGGAGCGATGACCGACAGGGACGTTTGGAGAGAGAGAGAGAGAGAGAGAGAGAGAGAGAGAGAGAGAGAGAGAGAGTCATTGTAATTCGTTCATTCAGCACGACTCGATGATGATCATGATGATCATGCTTATTATTATTATTATTATTATTATTATTATTATTAAAGTACTAGTACAAAATAAACAACACCCTCCGGGTGATGTAAAAATAGATTTTTGAAACATATTGCCTAGGGGGTGGGAGTAAAAAATTCAATATCAGCGAGTTTGTAGCCTAAGTAAGTAAAATCATCAAATTCATTAAAGGATTAAAAAATAAAACAATTTGAAATGTAAACTTTAAATATGTATTAAAATAAAACAAACTATATATAGATATATAATACCAGTCATGTATTTATTATAACTTGTTGTAAAAAACAATGAGGACTGTCTAATGTTGCATGTTCAAATTTTGAGTGTATTTATTCTATGTTCTGACGATTTTGGGTAATGCGACGTAAGCAGTGACGTAATTTTTGTACAGACAAAAACCGGAAGCGAATCTCCATTATTAATAGAAGATTTAGTTAGTTATTGCTCCGTTTATATCATTCTCTGTTATATTTTATATCACTTTTTTTCTGTTTTTTTTCCTATTAAAATATCTGCGTTTCTTTTCATTCTTATTCCTTCCTTCCTTCCTTCCTTCCTTCCTTTCATTTCCACATTCATTCAGTTGCTTCTTTCTCCGGAGACGTGTTTTTTCTCAGATTGAAACCCCCTTAAATTTATCGCGCATCACTCACTGACTATTCCCGCCATTTCGTGACAGATGTTAATAAGTTGTTGGTAACAAATCGAAGTAAGAATAATAGAACGTAGAGTAAGTACAGTAAAATACAAAGATGTTAATAAGAATAAATAAATAAAATCAACCGGAAGAAAAAAGTGACGAGAATATAAAAAAATAAAACAAATGTACGATTTGAGTCCCCTTGGCGTAGTGGCTAACGTGCTGAACCGCGACATCGTTCTAAACAAGTTCGAACTCCAGTCGGGCTATTACGTTCACTTTGGAATAATACCCTTGGGAAACGTATAAATCTACTCACCCCCAACTATGGGTTAAATATTACCATGGCAGTTTTTCTACAAGTTCTTCTGTTGCCTTAAATAACACACGAAGTTTGCAATATACCATTAAACAAAAACTTTTTGAGACCGTTCCCATTGAACCTGGTATCACTTTCACCTCCATATTACACAAATTCTTCAATTCTCTAGTAAGGTCTAAGAATTTGTCTATATTTTTGTTTTCTTTCATCTTTACCCAGGGATCTGCTGGAACTGCAAAATCTCCCTTTTTATAAGAAAGAAAGAAATAAGTAAAGAAATACGATAAGATTACTTAGAAACTAATAAGGTAAACATGAAAGAAAGAAAGAAAGAAAGAAAGAAAGAAAGAAAGAAAAGTTAAATAAATGAGAAAAAAGGGTAGCTATTTGTAATGGTTAAAGTACAAGGGAAATAAATTAATAAATAGCAATGATTAAGGTAAACACAAAAGAAAGAATGAAAGAAATGTAACGTGGCGGTAGCGATATATTCACGGTACCAAAACGGATATACGTAACGTTCTAATAGCGATATATATTGTATAGCGGGTCTTGTCAACGTGCCTCCAAATTCACGACACTAAAACGGTATTCGGCACGTGGCGGTCATATTGTCGATAAAAAAGTACAAGGCGAGAGATATATCGTCACAAGCTGCTTAGCTTTTATTTCCAGGGCTAGTCTCGTGGGTTGTGTCGGAGAGGAGGAAAGGCAGAGAGAGAAAGAGAGAGAGAGAGAGAGGACACTGTTAAATTACTGTGATCCCACACTAGGACCAGAGGTCCGGTCCGTACCCTACGCGTCCGAAAGCAAAAAGAGGCCGGTATTTTTCTTCGTTGTTCCACGTCACCACGTGACTTCCGGTTCCAGTCAACGCCCGAAACTTTCGGTTGGCTTTCAATTCTCCATTCGGGGGGACACGACCCAGTCAAATTCCCGACTAACCGTTTTGTGTTCATCACTTTTTTTTTAACCCTTTACTATCTCTCATTTCTTCTTCCTCCTTTTCTAATAGTAGTCCTCGCAAAACTCGGGATATTCACCATCTCGCTACAGAAAGAAAAGGAACAGGTATACAAGAAACAAAGAAAGAAAGAAAGAAAGAAAGGAAGGAAGAAAGGAAGAAAGGAAGAAAAAAGAAAGAAATGAGAAGAAAGTAAAGATATTGTAATTGTGAAAGTACAGAGGAAATAAATAAATAAATAAATAAACTGCAGTTATTGAGGTAAATGTGAAAGAAAGAAAGAAAGAAAGAAAGAAAGAAAGAAAAGGAAGATAGAAAGAGAGAAAAAGAACAGTGTCCGTGGTAAATAGAAAAAAAGGCATGATATAATAAATAAATAAATACAAAAACAGAAAGTTAAGGGTCAGTTAGAGTAGTGATTAAGATAAGGATGAAAGAAAGAAAGAAAGAAAGAAAGAAAGAAAGAAAGAAAGTCGACCAGAAGAGAGAAATAAAGAAAAGAAAGGGTAAATATTGTGTGAATCAAGGTAACATTTAAGAAAGAAAGAAGAAAGAAGAAAGAAAGAAAGAAAGAAAGGCGACCAGAAGAGAGAAATAAAAAAAGATAGGGTAGTATGAATCAAGGTAACATGGAAGAGAAAGAAAGAAAGAAAGAAAGAAAGAAAGAAAGGCGACCAGAAGAGAGAAATAAAGAAAAGACAGGGTAAAATATTGTGTGAATCAAGGTAACGTTAAAGAAAAAAAAAGAAAGAAAGAAAGAAAGAAGGAAAGAAAGAAAGAAAGGCGACCAGAAGAGAGAATAAAGAAAAGAAAGGGTAAATATTGTATGAATCAAGGTAACGTTAAAGAAAGAAAGAAAGAAAGAAAGAAAGAAAGAAAGGCGACCAGAAGAGAGAAATAAAGAAAAGAAAGGGTAAATATTGTATGAATCAAGGTAACGTTAAAGAAAGAAAGAAAGAAAGAAAGAAAGAAAGAAAGGCGACCAGAAGAGAGAAATAAAGAAAAGAAAGGGTAAATATTGTATGAATCAAGGTAACGTTAAAGAAAGAAAGAAAGAAAGAAAGAAAGAAAGAAAGAAAGAAAGAAAGAAAGAAAGGCGACAGAAGAGAGAAATAAAGAAAAGAAAGGGTAAATATTGTATGAATCAAGGTAACGTTAAAGAAAGAAGAAAGAAAGAAAGAAAGAAAGAAAGAAAGGCGACCAGAAGAGAGAAATAAAGAAAAGAAAGGGTAAATATTGTATGAATCAAGGTAACGTTAAAGAAAGAAAGAAAGAAAGAAAGAAAGAAAGAAAGAAGAAAGGCGAACAGAAGAGAGAAATAAAGAAAAGAAAGGGTATATATTGTATGAATCAAGGTAACATTAAGAAAAGAAAGAAAGAAAGAAAGAAAGAAAGGCGACCAGAAGAGAGAAATAAAGAAAAGAAAGGGTAAATATTGTATGAATCAAGGTAACATTAAAGAAAGAAAGAAAGAAAGAAATAAATAATAAAGAAAGAAAGGCGACCAGAAGAGATGAATAAAGAAAAGAAAGGGTAAATATTGTATGAATCAAGGTAACATTAAAGAAAGAAAGAAAGAAAGAAAGAAAGAAAGAAAGAAAGAAAGGCGACCAGAAGAGAGAAATAAAGAAAAGAAAGGGTAAATATTGTATGAATCAAGGTAACATTAAAGAAAGAAAGAAAGAAAGAAAGAAAGAAAGAAAGAAAGAAAGAAAGAAAGAAAGAAAGAAAGAAAGGCGACCAGAAGAGAGAAATAAAGAAAAGAAAGGGTAAATATTGTATGAACCAAGGTAACATGAAAGAAAGAAAGAAAGAAAGAAAGAAAGGCGACCAGAAGAGAGAAATAAGAAAAGAAAGGGTAAATATTGTATGAATAAAGGTAACGTTAAAGAAAGAAAGAAAGAAAGAAAGAAAGAAAGAAAGGCGACCAGAAGAGAGAATTAAAGAAAGAAGGGTAAATATTGTATGAACCAAGGTAACATGAAAGAAAGAAAGAAAGAAAGAAAGAAAGGCGACCAGAAGAGAGAAATAAAGAAAAGAAAGGGTAAATATTGTATGAATCAAGGTAACTTTAAAGAAAGAAAGAAAGAAAGAAAGAAAGGCGACAAGAAGAGAGAAATAAAGAAAAGAAAGGGTAAATATTGTATGAATCAAGGTAACATTAAAGAAAGAAAGAAAGAAAGAAAGAAAGAAAGAAAGAAAGGCGACCAGAAGAGAGAAATAAAGAAAAGAAAGGGTAAATATTGTATGAATCAAGGTAACGTTAAAGAAAGAAAGAAAAAAAAGAAAGACAACATAGAGAGTAGAGAAAGAAAGAAATGAAAAAGAAGGAAGAAAAACAAATTTGAATAAACGAGATGTAGGGAAGTGGAAACGGCATGAATTATAGATGTGCCATCATGGATGCGCCACCCCTACCCCATCACCCAACATCATCACTCTTCACTGTTACTGCCATTCCTTCTTCCCATGTCTGCTGGCAGACCTCACCTGACTAGCCAGACAACAAATTGCAATTGTACGTCCAAACTTCAAGTTCTGACACAACTCTCGCCTCGAGAACAAACCACCAATCATCTCATCTGTAATGCTTTTTTTGCATTTGTTGTTTAAAAGGGATTTTTATTTCTCTTATTAGGACTTCCTGTTCAGCTCTGACTTCCTGGAAAGACTTGTTGTTGTTGTTGTTGTTGTTGTTGTCTTGATCTTATTGATTGTCATTGTTCCACTTGAAATTACTTTGACTTTATTTTTCCATCTTATCCTTATTTGTATCATTTCAGGAAGGCAACCACATAGCGTGACAGTAAAGCAGCTCGATTAACAACCAAGCCCAAAACTAACTGTATATACTTGTGTCATTTTGTTACACAATTTATGGGCAGCTTATGAATTATGAACGTACCTGTAGTTAGAAATATTGAAATAAGTTCGTTAGATTTCAAAAATCGGAGGTGAGGAATTTTCCATACCCGTTTGGGGTTATGAGTGACATGAAAATGATCCCAACTGACCTTCAAGTACAGGCGCGCGGTTAGGTGCCGTGAAAATAAGTTTTAGATTAGGTTTAGATACGACGCAGTTTCAGGGGGAGGCGGACGTATTGGTCGTCGCTCTGATGGGTCGGTTTCCCCACGGCGGATGAATATAGGCTGGGTTCTGAAAATAAAGCTTTATTAAAAACACAACCAAGTTTTGTTTGTTAATTGAAATATCAAAACAAGCAATGTTCAGCCAGCACAAAGAAGAATGAACCCCCAGCAGAAGCCCTGAAGAGAAGTAAGCCCAACAAGAAGAACATGGCGACAGACAAGTTAGCAGGACCAGTAGAAACAGAGTTAAAAAAGCAAGACTATCATCTTATCATCTACCCTATCTCTAATCTACCTGTCCCTGCTCTCCCTGATTATATACCCAATGTTGAACAAGCATATAAAAATATTACCAGACTTGAAAATCTATAAGGTGATAGTTCTGTAGTTCTCTGTAGTTCTTAGTGATACCTGAGGTTGTCTTTTTAGGAAATGGGAGAATGTTGTCTTTTTTCAGGGAATGGGAGGATGCAGCCTTTCATCCATTTCTCAATTGTATTTTGTTTATGCAGCTGCAATTGCTTAATCTAAGGATATGTTGTTGAATGTACTTGTCTTCTCTATAGAGTTTAAAGATTGTTAAGTGTGAATCTTAGGGTCATATATGAGTTGTGTATGGGTGTAATGGTTTCATCGTAGGAAATGAACACGGCAAACCAATTTCAGCCCAACACAAAGAAGAATGAATCCCAGCAGAAGCACTGAAGAGAAAGTAAGCCCAAACAAGAAGAACATGGCGGCCAGAGCGAGTTAGCAGGAACCAGTAAAAGCAAAAAGTGTAACAAGTAAGACCATCATCTCATCATCAAATCATCATCATTCCCCTATCATCTCATCCTGTCTTCTATTTTGTCTAATGAATCCCAACTCTGAAGAGAAGTAAGCCCAACAAGAAGAACATGGCAGCCAGACGAGTTAGCAGGAACCAGTAGAAGCAGAAGTGTACAAAGCAAGACCATATCATCTATTATCTATCATCTCTATCCTACTCTTAATAAATATTAACAATGTCCAGCCCAGTACAAAGAAGAATGAACCCCCAGCAGAAGCGCCTGAAAGAGAGTAAGCCAAACAAGAGAGAAGACTGGCGGCCAGGAGTTAGCAGGAACCAGTAGATGCAGAAGTGCCATCCATCATCTATTATCTATCATCTCTACCCTAATGCTCTTAATCTACTACTTTGTTCTTTCTCTCTCACCGATTATACACACCCGAGAACAGGGTATATAACATAAATGAACGAATTTTCAAGAACCATTTTTCACTAAATATTTTTTGAAACTTTTGGTAACTCGTGTATTCCGAATTACAGTCAAGTAGGAAGAAAACATAATGAGTATTTCTGGTTGGTTGGTTAGATTTTGTCCCATTCTTGTAGGATCATTTTATGCCGAAGACATTCATTCTTAATGGCATTAGCACTCTCACCTCGAAAAACAAACTACTATCATTACCCGTTTATAAAGCAATGCTTTTTTTTGTATTTGTTTGTATAAGTGGGATTTTTTTTTCTCATTAGGACTTCCTGTTCAGCTCTGACTTCCCCAAAGACTTCTGTTTGTTGTACGCGGTCATTGTGGGTTTATTGTTGTTGTTTTTTGTTATTGTTGTCCAAATGTTTTATTTGATTTTTATTGTTCCACTTGAATTATATTTAGACTTTATGTGACAAGAGAACAACGACTTTTAATGTGAAGAGAACACAGGAAGCTGGTTAGGCTTTGTTTTGGCGTGTGGAACTTTGAATCTTAGATTGAACCCGCGTCGCTTCTGGAATATGAAACGGCGATACTTGAGCGTAGCGCTGAAGATTGGGTATCTCAATTCCCGTATTCCCTCTCAACACGGCACGGGTATAGATGAAACAGGAAAAACGGAGAATGGACAGAGCAAACAGCGAAGAAGAAGAAGAAGAGAAGAAGAGAGAAGAAGAAGAAGAAGAAGAAGAAAGAAGAAGAAGAAGTCACTTTTTGT
>JALAJA010001461.1:0-15463 GCA_023376005.1 Doryteuthis pealeii | reverse complement strand
CCTTTTTATCCTATATGTGCTAGAAGCAGTAGCTGTAGGTCTTACTGTTCTGGGTATTGATGCTTCTGATGTGAAGTTCCAGTTCTGGAGGTCTTGGAATGTGGAGCATCCCTTCATCACCATGCTCCCTGGTCCACTCTGACCTGGAGTGGTATACTGTTAGGGTCCCATCTACGGCGTTAAATAGAAAACATGAGTTTATAAAAAAAAAAAAAATTAAGTATCCATTAAGAATGAATTATTTCAAAACTTTGTCCAGCATAAATGACCCACTGAGGGTTGATATGCCACAAACTCTATCTGATGGAAAGTGTTTAGATAATGTCCAGAGAAAAATTCTTTTGCCCCAAAACTATACTTTCGCTACACTATTTTTAAATCTATTAATAATTGAGATTAGGTCTCTATTCGTCTGTAACCGAAACTATGTCACTGCTTATGTCACATTAAACCAAAATCATCATAACATAGAATACATTAAAAACTGAAATACAAAGAAAATATCTATTGATAATGGTGATTAGGGTCTCTATTTATCTGTAACCGAAACTATGTCACTGCTTACATCACATTACCCAAAATCATCATAACATAGAATAAATGAACCACTCAAAATTGAATATCGCTACCTTAGACATCCACATTGTTTGTTTTTTAAAAACAAGTTTTGATCAATACATGCCCGTATTATATATCTATATACAGCTCATTTTACTTTGATATAATTTAAAAATTATCAGAACTAGTTTCCATTTTAAATTGTTTATTTTTTTATTTTTACTCCTTTAATAGATTTGATGATTTTACTTACTTATAACACAAAACTCTCTGACATTGAATATTTAACTCCCCCCTCCCCCAATGCAATATCTTTCAAAATTAATTTTTACACACCCCAGGGCGTTTTTTTTTTTTTTTTTTTTTTTTATTTTGCTAGTTGATAATAATGAAAATTGTACTTCACCAGAGAAATTCAAACAGCCAAAAATTTTTATCTTCTTTTTGTGAAGCCGGTTGAACTCACACGTCAGTTGGATGCCACACGACCTGTGACCTTTGTTATGAATGCTGATTCACCAATGATAGAGCTGTAAGTTATCTAAAATGTATATTATTAATAATAGGCAGTATTAACTAACTCTATGGATCCTCTGCTGGTTGTTAAATTACTTGTACACTACTATACAAAAAATGATAGGCTATTCTCTTCATTATGTATAATAACTAATAAATTGATCTGTTTTTACCATTATTTTTAAATACTGTATACTACACTAAAAAATGATAGGGGCTATGCCTCTTCATTATGAAATAATAATAAATTGATCTATTGTTACCAATATTTTTAAACT
This sequence comes from Doryteuthis pealeii, assembly GCA_023376005.1. Classification (NCBI taxonomy): domain Eukaryota; kingdom Metazoa; phylum Mollusca; class Cephalopoda; order Myopsida; family Loliginidae; genus Doryteuthis; species Doryteuthis pealeii. Next base: position 14,111 of record JALAJA010001461.1, on the reverse strand, counting down.
ACACTACTTACTAAAAATGATAGGCTATGCCTCTTCATTATGTAACACTAATATTAATGATTCTATTTGACCAATATTTTTAAACTACACTACTTCTAAAACATAATAAAGCTAGCCTCTTATTAAATGTAACAAATAAAATAAATGAGTCGTTTTACCATTATTTTTAAAACTACTGTATCTACTTACTAAAAATGATAGGCTATGCCTCTTCCTTATGTAACAATAATAATAAATTGATTTATTTTACCATTTTTAATTACTCTACACTACTTACTAAAAACTGATAGGCTATGCCTTTCATTATGTAATAATAATAAATTGATCTATTTTACCAAATTTTAAACTACACTACTTACTAAAATTTAGACTAGCCTATTCATTATGTAACAATAATAATAAATGAAATCTATTCTACTGAATATTTTAAACTACACACTTCTAAAATGATAGCAATGCCTCTTCATTATGTAATAATAATACAAATGATCTTGTTTACATTATTTTTAACTACCCTACTTACTAAAAATGATAGGCTATGCCTCTTTCATAGTAATAATAATAAAATTGATCTATTTTACTATTTTTAAAACTACTCTACACTACTTTACTAAAAATGATAGGCAATGCCTCTTCATTAGTAACAATAATAATAAATTGACTATTTACCATTATTTTAAAACTACTCTACACTACTTACTAAAAATGATAGCAATTGCCTCTCATCATTAAAGTAAATAAAATAGATAAATTGATCTGTTTTTATGCAATTTATTTTTATTTTTTTTGATGCAGGCTAAATTTGTGGATATTTGTGTATTAACCGTTACTATGGTTGGTACAGTGACAATGGACATACCGAAGTGATACCTCTTCAATTGGCTTATGATCTTGACAGCTTTTAATACTTGCATCACCGACCCATCATCCTGTCTGAATATGGTGCTGATGCAGTATCAGGCCTGCACACGGTACGTATCGTTATCATACATCTGTAGTTATAACTGGACCCGTCAATATAAGATTATATTTTTATTTCCTCGGTTATGTGCAGACTGAAGTCAGTTAGCAGGGGTTACACATACATGGAGCCTTCCGGGAGTTCTCTGCAAGCAAATCTCAAAACCTGATCTTGTCTGCTGAATTCGATTTTCTACAGGCTTTTTTTTATTATGTCCCAACTCACCGGTTCACGCTTTTTATCGTGACACCTAGGCAGTTTTTTTTTTTTGTGTAGACACACCTCTTCGCCCATGCAGCCTGTTTCATTGGTTATGGGCTACGCCTACAGATTTGTTTGTTTGTTTTGTTTTACGGCATATCAACCTCGGTAGGTTATTTAATGCCGCACAAGTTGTGAAATAAATTCATTCTTAATGGCTAATACAATTTTTGTTTATAAACTTCATGTTTTTCTATTTAACCCATAGATGGCCTACAGATTTTCGTGCCTACACAGTCTCAAATGTACACCTGATCTTTAGGTGCAAAGGTCAGTTCAATGCCATATCCTGGTTTTTGTTCCAGCGGACGCACTTGACACCCATGCACTTCCTGTGTGCAGCCCGTCTCCAGTGACAAACCGATTGACCAGGCGTGGCAATATAACATGAGTTAATGTATAAATACTTATTTCTGTCTGTGTTTCAGGGTGGGACAAGATAATTTGGCACCCTCGACAAGTCTTTAGATGCAGCCACAATGATCTTAATGATCTAATGTATATATTACTTACCTTTCCACACAAAAAGGATGAGACACATTGTCAATTTCTTATGTTATATACCTTTAGGAAGCGCGTGCGTTGTAATGGTTAAAAGTCTAGGAATGGACTTTCACTTAGCGCTAAACCTTGGGAAAGGTATGAATTCTACTCTCCTCCAGCTATGGGTAAATAGTAGGGCAGACTGGGCTCTTTAACCTTGATTAGGCAACCAGTCACACAGTAATTTTTTCTACTTATTATTATTTGAATCTTCTGTACTTCAGTTCAAATTCTAACTACACTACTTACACAATTCCTAGGCTTACCCATGAATTATGTAACAAAAATAATCCTTAAACTTGTTCCTCATAAATTCCTACCATAAAATAAAACTGAACCTTCATCATGATGTCCATGTTTTTGCAATAAATGTTTTATTTTTCTTTACAATACTGAATATATTTTCTTTATTAAAAACATTTATGCAAATATATATTTCTTTATTTAAAAACAATTTATTGCAAACACTTAAAAACATTTATTGCAAAAAACTACGACATAAAATGAAGGTTCAATTTATCTATAGTAGGAATATTTTAAACTGATTTCTCTCTCACAACTTCTATTGGTGTGTTCGGGGGGTTAAGTGAGGTTACTACATGCCAATCATAACTCTAACGCCTGACAGTAATTTCCACTTATTATTATTTCAATCTTTGAACTCAGTTTCAAATTCTAACTCCGCCCTGTCGGCAGGCGTTAGAATGCACCGACGCACCTCTGCAGAGGGGTAAGACTCCCCCAATGGGGCACCTGTTGGCCGTGTGGCGGACCCGTATGCTTAAGGATAGAAGCCCAGGTGGATGAGCAGTTAATAACATGCAATACTCCACTTTGGCCCTATCTTGGGCTAGGACGGCCGGTCGGAGAGGCCTCCGCCGATCAATCGGCTGGTCACGTTCAAGCCCTAGCACCATATTGATTGCCCCAACCCCTTTTTATCATATGGGTGCTAGAAGGCGGTGATGAGGTCTTCATGTCCTGTGAATGACGTTAAACTCTATTGATGGTGCTGTTCCAGTTTTGGGTTGGGGAATGTGGAGCACCCCTTCATCACCATTGCTCCTGGTCCACTCTGACCCGGTGAGGGTAGTACCTGTTAGCACTCCCATCTATGGGTTTAAATAGAAACATGTATTTTATAAAAAAAATTGTATTATCCTTAAGAATTGATTTATTCAAAACTTTCACGCATTAAATGACCCACTGAGGTTGACTATAGCCGTAAAACAACACAAACCAACAAACCACAACAAATTCTAATCTACCACTACTTACACGAACTTCATAACTACCCCATGAATTATGTTTATCTTTATTTATTTTTTTTTTTTTTTTCCTAGAAATCCATCGATCAGTTTCAGTGAAGATACCAAGTTGATCTTTTGCTGCCAACTCACAAAGTGTTAGATAAACTGCACCACAAATATTTCGGTCGGAGAATGGTGTGGAATTTTGCAGACTTTTCAGACTGCTCAAAGTAAAGTACCAACACTTTATTGTAACAGAAACAATTAATATGGTTTCATATAGACCTCACCCATTGCCCATTTTCGATTTAAAAAAAAATAATTGAAAATAGCTCACTAAGTAGAACTGAGCCTCATTCGTAGTATCAGTGACCACTCCAAGCAGAAATTTAAAGAGTTGAATTCAGATTTTTCCTTCTCCTAGACTGGTGGCCTAACCATAGGTTAAAGAACCCAGTCTGTACCCTACTATTTACACATAGCTAGAGGAGAATAGTTGGATTCATACGTTCCAAGAGTATTAGCGCTATGTCGAACTGTGCTTCATCCAGGATTTGAACTCTGGTCGACGAGTCCATTTCCTACAACTAACCATTGCAAACACAACACCCCAACTTAATATATATATGTATATTATATATTGGCCCCATTATGTCACATAAGCAAGAGATTTCTAACAGACTGATTTGTTTTATATTAATCTAGTCTGCGTTGTTTGAAAAAAATGCTTAAAAAATGCCACAAACAATACACAGTTTTTTTTTTTTTTTTATCTTCTATTCAGGAAATGTAATATAAAGAATTGTTAAACAGACAATATAATATTAGTTAAAAGATTATGCAGTAATACAAAACAAAAAAACAAAATTTCACACAAAAATTTATTCCTTACAAAACATTTATAGTAATGATAACATATATATATATATATTATATATATATCAATATCGTCAATCATAGGAAATCTCATCAGGGACAATGCAAACTCCAGGAACAAACAATGTGCTAATACTGTGGAAATGTATGGAATCCAACTATTCTCTCTCCAGCTATGGACGCGATAAATAGCTAGCGCAGATTGGCTGCCTTAACCTTGGTTAGGCAACCAGTCTAAGACAGAAACCTCTGATTCAAAGCTCTGTTCACTACTAGAATAGACTCAGTCCCTACTTACGTGATCTATTTCACTGGGGCTTCTGTACCTTGGTTAGCAACCATCTAGAAAGCAAGGAAAACTCTGAATTCAAAACACTGGTCACTACTAAATAGGCTCAGGAACCTACTAATTGATTCTATTTCACGCGGTCTTTAACCGTGTAGCAACCATCTAGGAGAAGGAAAACTCGAATTTCAAAACCTGTCCACTCAACCTCCATCACGCGCTATCACTCTCTTCTTACTTTAGTGATCTATTTCAATTTAAAAAACAAAAAAATTATTACCTAATGGAAATAGTTGATGTAATTAGAAAATTAGACCATATTGACTTAGGCACCCCTTTTGTGATCTCGGATTCATAAATACATTTTTTTCATATACACCGTCAACATCGGTTGGTTTGTTAACAGACGATTTTTAGAGGTTTTTTTTTAAATATAAAACTAACCCAAACTTCCGTAACAAACAACCGGATGTTGACAGAGTAAATGAAAAAAAATTTATACTGATAGAATCGAGATCAAAAAGGGGTGCCTAAAAGGTCATAGATCCGTAATGGAAATAACAAAAGTGTAAACTCTTATTATAATTGGAGATTGTGTGTTTTTCTGTTCTGTAAACCGAAACTATATTACTACTCAAGTCACAATTCCCTTAGTAATTGACATCACAACTCAATGATTTTATTTTTATTTAAATCTCAGTTATTGAATAAATCTTTGTTTTACATTATCAATGCTGTATTGACCATATCCACATATTAAAAACATGCAATTATATTCTATATATAAAAACAAAATTAACGAGTTTACAGCGTGAACAGAGAGGGCTATTTGCATATTGATATTTAAAATGTGATTTTAATAAATATGTGTTAGTTACTATGATTTCTAATTGTTTGGTTTATTTTATGAATATAAGCAAAATCTCTTCAATAAATTTAAAATGAAATCCATTAACAAGAAGAAATAACGTAATTTTGATTATTTACTTCCTCTTTGAAAACTAAAATACTTAAATTAGAAAAAATAACAACTGAAAGACGGAAAGTGATGGAAGTTGTAAGTTTTCAGTTGGTTTCTTATTTTTTTTTTTTTTTTCTTTCGGGAATTTTTAATACCCCCCTGTTTCAAATCTTTTATCTGCATTTCTTATTATTTCATAGTCTTCTATTTAATACAATATTTTATACATTCAAAACTTAAATACTTGCACCCGGAGGTGCATATATTGCTAGTTAATATAAAAGTTTTGATTCATTTTCAATTTACTTGTGGCTCAGTTTTCAGTTACAATCAAATTAATTTGTGAAAAAAAAAACAAAAAGACTCTGTGTCAAAGATGTACCTATCACTATACCAGTTTTCGTGAATCCAAACTATCATTTTAAATCGTCAGGTGTCAGAAAAATACCCCCGCATTTTAAACACAAGATTAATTTTTAAGTAAACAAAAAAAAAACATTTTCAGAAAATGACCTTTTTTTCTTTAAAAAAATTTAACATTGATTTTTGTATACAATTTCCGAGCAATTTGTTACAAAAAATAAGTTATCTCCCTTTGATCAAAATCAATTTGAATGTTTTTTCCTCATAATACGTATGTACCTGTTTTGTTAATTTTGTCATGTATGTATATCTCCGTCACTTGCAGAATAAAATGTTATCTTTACACCTTGTCGGAATGTTTTTATGTATACACTTAAACCCACGTTGGGATTACTATAACACACCCACACATGTTATACAATTTCCGGCAATTTGTTGCAAAAAAAAAAAAGAAAGTTATCTCCCTTTGTAACAAAATCAGTTGAATTGTTTTTTTTTGTTTACATTTATAAACCATACACACAAACACATTCATTAACTCACTTGATGATGAGAGTAGGGAGTTTCATACCTTCCCAAGAGTATCAATCCAAAAGTGAAACATAATAGCATAACTTGGGTTTGAACTTGCTAATACAATTTGCAGTCTAGTTAGATAATCAGCACTATGGCACATATATAAAGTACGGAAGACAGTTGTCAGCAGTTCAAACGTCAGTCGAAAGATTGCAAATGGCTGAGCCTCTCGGCTCAATGTGAAGGAATCCGGGGCACGGACCAAATTGTGGAAGTATGCCGGTCACTGTATGAGTTATTACCGTGACCTACCACATGAAGTCTCCGGCCAGCTGCTCCTTTCGTTGCCCTCTGCAGAATTGGGATCGACACAACTTGGTCGGAGTGTCTTTGTGACGGTTGAGAAAATTACATAAGAAATGAAACTGCCCGGGTTTGCTGAAAAAAATCAGCCACAACCCATCAACAATAACAACAACTGTTTTTATCATCAGATAATGAATAAGAGTCAATATATGAGTATGTTTTGCACACTTGTTTTTGATAATTAAAGACACAAGGAGCTTGTGTAACGTTGTCCCTTTCTTTCCGCGGCACTAGAACGATATCTGTAACGTTGTCGTATATCTGGTCACAGTACCCAAGCGATATACATAACGGGGCCGGTGGTGGGTGGCGGCGATATATTCAACGGTACTAAAAATGTCTTCTTGTTGATAAAAATTACAACGCGAGAAATATGCAGTCACAACTGCTAGCCTTTATTATCGTGCTGTATCGGAGAGGAGGAAAAGGCAGAGAGAGAGAACACTACTTGATTACTGTGACCCCATACTAGGCACCAAAGGCCCCGTCCGTTCCCCTACCCGTCCGAAAGCAAAAAAGAGACTCATCCTTTTCTTCGTCGTTCCACGTCACTTCCAGTCAACACCCGAAACTTCGTTGACACTCAATTCTCCGTTCGGTCACGCTACAGTCAAACCATCGTTCATCCTGTTTTGCTCATCACTATTTTTTAAACCTTTATCATCTCTCACTTATTTCCTTCTTCCTCCTTTTCTAATATAGTAGTTCTACTCACAAAAGTCAGGATAATATCCCCATCTTGCTACATTTGTTTGGCGTTTTGTTTATGTGAAATCTTGGAATTAATTTATAGCAGCAAAAGTCAATTTTTTCTAGTGTCAACCCTCTTATTTTTTAAATTCCTTGTGGCCTGTGACAAATTTGTTTTTGCGATCCGAACTCCAACTACACCGGGTGCTTGACTCTGGCTTGTTTTTTATCCGGTTGTCTCTGCCGGCCCTGACTGACTGTTTTTTTTTACAAAGCGAGGGATTTTTATTAAAAAAAAGAATTGTATCTACATCTGTCATTGTGACTGGGTCAAATAAGTGCTAACAGCTCCCAGCTCCAAAAAACCAAGGCCACACTTGTGATGCTAGATAAACATGTCATCTCAACTTTAGGTTGCTCCTTATAGCAAACCCCCCAACCCTTTTTATCATATGGGTGCTAGAAGGCTGGTGGCTGTGGCGTTTACATGTCCTGGGAATGATGTTAAAACTCTATCTGATGGTGAGGCTTCAGTTTGGAGGTTTGGGGAATGGGAGCACTCCTTCATATCCCATTGCTCCCTGGTCCACTCGTGACCCGGAGTGGCAGTACCTGTTAGGGTTCCATCTATGGGTTAAATAGAAAAATGTATTTATAAAAAAATTTGTATTATCAATTAAGAATTGATTTATTTCAAAACTTTATCGCATTAAATGACCCCACTTGAGGTTGATACGCCATAAAAACAAACCAAACCAAACCAAATCAACTTTAGGGTCAGCACTGCCAACCTTTCTTCCATGTATAAACAATCTGCAAAACCAAAATGTATTTGATATTTTGATTTTTTGCGTTTTGCACTTTAACCAAAACCAACTATGCTAACACCAAAAAAAACATTCTACACTTTCTTTTTCGTTAAAATTAGTGACGCTACGTATACAATTGTGTTATTGCGAGATGCTTATTCTGGTCGATATGCCCACATAACCAAAATTGAGCGACTTATACACGGTATACATGTCTTATAGTGAGGAATACAACAGGCGAGTCCACGGGACCAATTTAGCAGACTTGTACACATTGTAGTTCCAACAGTTGCCTCATAAGCTTCTAAATATTGCGTGGGCAATGTTCACCTGCGGTGTAGCCATTATCACTTTTGAAGTCCAAGGTACAGTGCCATATAAGTTATGGAAGACGTGGTCAGCCAGTTCAAATGTAGGTCAACAAATTGCAAATGGCCGCCTCTCGGCTCTTTATTTATTCCCATTTTCCCAAGAGCAGACCAGGCTACACACAGGGGAGATCACCCTCCTACTTATACAGCGATTGGAAGAAAAGGACTTCCCCCGTTTAATGCCGAGAGATAGAAAATCATGTTCAGGTTGCTAAGCTCTTTGTTTGGCATTCCTTTTATGTTTATGCATTTATTTTAATTGGCACTCTCAATCTATCTCAAGGTTATTTTATGCCTAGAGGTTACGGGAATTGTGTTCATTGTATTGTTGTGTTGTATACCCTCTTCATTAACTTTACTTCGTCTTACTTACTCTATTCTTTCTTCTGGCCCATCTTGGTATTTCTATAACATCTTACGTCTTGTCTTGGAATCTTCTAAGGTCTGGACTTTCTCTTGGGGACTTCGGGTCTGCGTCTCTTTGCGGGATTTCTCTTTTAGAAGCCCTGTTTTTAGATAATAAACACAAAAGACTTCGAATTTACTTGATCTTATTTTTATTTTTAAATCCCCAGCCCAGACAATCTGCCAGTACTTATGGAGAACGAGCAGCCCGCTCGCGTAATTTACGCCGACTTACAACCTACGAGCTCGGCTCCTACCTTCTGGGGAACTTTTGGGGAACTGAAAAACTTACATATCTAAACCAGAAGAGAGGCGTCCCTCTACCGGTTCTCACGGTACCACCAAGAAGGTTTAGGACTGAGGTCAGCCTTGTCACTCATCCTTCAGGCCGTGGGCTGCTGCTATATAACGGCCATTTTGATTATCTAACACTATTGCCATAAATATAGGTATCTAATAATTATGTAACAGTTGATTGATTAATGACTTTAATGGCATGTCAACACATCTAGGAACTATTTTTAATCCTATAGTTGGGAAATTGCCGTTCCATTATATGTTTCATTGCCATTTGATATTATAAACGCATGATGTCAATCCAGGCTAGGGTTACTTTTATGCCTAGATGTTAGGAGAATCACACTTTATTATTGTGGACAAATGGGAAAATTTAAAATTGGAAGCCATGAGTGGGTGTTTCTGGTTAGAGTTGCAAGAAAATGGACTCCATCGACCAGAGTTCAATTCTCTCAACGAAGCCAACATTCATATTAGCTGCTAATACCCTTGGGAAAAGGATGAATCCAACTATTCTCCCTCCAGCTATGCGGATAATAGTAGTTGACAGGACTCGAGTAGCTCTTATGGGCCCAGCGTTAGTCATCGCCGTAAGGGCGTCGGCTAGAAACCACAAGGTTCCTAGTTTCGATACCGGTCCTCGCCAACTCAGGCGTCATGGTACCACAGGGATGCTGTGCTGGTAAAAGTAAGAGCTGATGGTAGTTGTGCGCTTCACCTCAGATGCCTAAGAACATCTCCTTGGTCCTCAGCGCTATTGAAAAGGGGATTAAACTCCCTCGTGACTGGCTTGATACCGACTTAGGCGCTGCCGCAATTGACTTTACTTTTTTACTTATGGCAACGAGTCTGGAGAAGAAAAACTCCTGATCCAAAACCTATTTAGAATAGGCCAGGGCCTATTTCGTGGTGTCTATTCAACCAATTTTTCTATTAAAATTTTAAAAAAAAAAATTTTTTTTTTAAAATGGGGGGAAAATTTTAAAAATTTCTTTTTTTGATTTCTTATTTTGCAGGATGGTGAAAGAGTGGCCAGGTAATCTAAAAAAGGGTCTTTTTAGTCTTTTTAACCAGACAACGCCAACCGAAATTGGCTGCCATTCTTTATACGATAAGGTACCACAGCGATCAGAATGGGACACTCATGAGGACCAGTGTCGCGTCGAAGGCATCACCTTGTAAAACCCACCTCGCAAAATTTTTTCTTTGCCCCCCCTCCCCTCTTTCATAACATCAAATTCCATATATTTTTCAGCATTTTTTATAAACAAGCAAAAAAAAAAAGAAAAAAAAAAAAAAAATGTTGCCAATATCTATATTGATATAGCACCATACCCACTTCCAATCATCATTGTAATAATTTTGTGGTTAAAATTAATCGGCGGAGAACCATACTTAGCCGATAGTGGTTGCATTGCAATAATTTACCAATTATAATTTGTAGTCATTTTTGGTAAAGAGTATATCTCTCCAGATGACTGCTCTGAGAAAAAAAAACAAGCGATACAGTGCCAAATGCTACTGGCCACCTCAAGTACTGTTACTATGTAGGTAAACCTTCAGAAGTCTTAGTGGACTGAAAATCATCTTTTGTTCTCACAACCCGACGGCTCCAGGGCTGCTCTGATGGGTCGATTGAGAAAAACAAGGATACAGTGCCAAATGTTACTGGACAACTCAAGATGTTTATTGTATTTTAGATTCCTTTGAGAGTCTAAGGGGAATGAAGAGTCATCTTTTGTGCTCGCACCCTATCGGTCCATGGCTGGGTCTGGTTTAGGAGAAATTAAAATGTTGACAAAATAACATAGGTCTTTAAAAATCCCGATAAGATCTGTTTCTCCTTTCCAGAAGTTTTCATGAGACACTTATTATATTAGGGAAAAACAGACGATTCCATTCCTCATTATTTAGTACTCTATGACACCTAAGCATTTTCATAATTAAATATGATTTTCCGAATTGCATTTCCATAAATTAAAATGATTTCAATGCATTTTCATAATAAATGATTTTCCAATGCATTTTTCATACCAGTAAAAGTGATTTCCAAATGCATTTCATAAAAGATTTTTCTAATGCATTTTTCATAGTAAAATGACTTTCCAATGCATTTCATAATAAAATGATTTCCCTAATGCATTTTCATAGTCTTTAATATGATTTCAATGCATTTTTCATAGTAAAAATGATTTTCTATGCATTCATAGTAAAAGATTTTCCCAATGCCATTTTCATAGTTAAAGTGATCTTTTCCAATGCATTTTGCATAGTAAAGTGATTTCCAATGCATTTTCATTTAAAATGATTTTCTAATGCCTTCTTTCATAGTAAAATGATTTTCCAATGCATTTTCATAAATAAATTGTATTTCCTAATGCATATTTTCAAGCTAAAATGATTTTCCAATGCATTTTCATAGTAAATGATTTCTCCAATGCATTTTCATAAGTCAAATGATTTCCAATGCATTTTCCATTAGTAAAATGATTTTCTAATCATTTTCAAGTAAATTGATTTTCCAATGCAATTTTCATAATAAAATGATTTTCTAATGCATTTTTCATAGTAAAATGATTTTCAATGATTTTCATCAGTAAAAGATTTTTTCCAATGGCATTTTCATAGTAAAAATGATTTTCCAATGCATTTTCATAGTAAAATGATTTTTCCTAATATGTCATTTTTCATAGTAAATGATTTTCCAATTGCATTTTCATAGGTAAAATGATTTTTCAATGCATTTTCATAGTAGAAATGATTTTTTCATGCATTTCATAGTAAAATGATTTTTTCAATGCATTTTCATAGTAAAAATGATTTCCCAATGCCATTTTCATAGTTAAAAAAATGATTTTCTAATGCATTTTCATAGTAAAATTGATTTCCAAGCATTCATAGTAAATGATTTCTAAATGCATTTCATAGTAAATGATCTAATGCTTTTCATAGTTTAAAATGATTTTCAATGCATTTCATAGTAAAAATTTAATTTTCCAATGGCTTTTCATAGTAAAACTGATTTCCAATGCCATTATTCAAAGTAAAATAGATTTTCTAAATTGTTAACAAAGAAATAATAGAAAAGAAATATGAGGGAAAAAAGGTTACTAAGCAAAGATACAAGACTATGAACAGAGTAATTAACATTGCTAGTGTTGAATCAAGTGTACAGTCTGATGAAAAAAACTAAACTCTGTTGTTTGTAATTCTGGAAGCAAAGGACAATCATTTTTTCTTTTTAATTCTATTTTATTTTTTAGTTTTTTTTTAGCTCCCAAATATAAATTTATTACCTTCAGTATTATTTGAACGTTAGATGCGGGAGGCTGTTGGTTGTGGTCTAGTCCAGTGTCCGAATGCGCTACCCTGAGAAATATTGGAAACGTTATCGAATATATTTCTTTCCATTCTTTGTTAAAAATAAGGTAATTCCATGTCAAATCATCCAGAACAAAAAAAAGTCCAATTGTCAACCACGGACTTCAATTTTTTTGAAAATCTTTCCAGAGTAGTGAACTTATATTAATGTAGACAATCCCCAAAATTTGAAGCTTCCAATTCCAAAAATTGGCGGAGAGTTATGTTATCGATTTTTTTTAGCTCTCCAAATTTGGTGGGCTTTCGGAAAAATGACTTTTTGGTAAGTCATTTTGGTATCTGAGCAAAAATCAAAACTGTCTTTTTTGGTACAAATAATGTCTATATTATGTGACAATAATAATAGGAAAAAAATCTTCTGTCATAGACGCCAGTGCCACATCGGAGATATTGATCTTGCTATTGAAAACAGTAAGAAATCATCAATACTTAAAATGGTTAACTTTAAGACTTTTTTTTAATATCATTTTTGGATTCCTTGGGCAAAAATACTTTTATGAACCAAATTTTAGGGAGTTAGGAAGCACTAGAACTCATTACAGCCAAAATAGATTACCAAAAAGCCTATTGTTGGAGAACAAAAAAATCGACATAACTCCATTAATTTTTGGAATTGGAAGCTCAAATTTGGAAATTGTCTAACTTTTAACATAATACACACTTGGACAAATTCAGAAAAATTGAAGTGGGTGGGTCGATATTTGTACTGTTTTTGATTGTTTTTTTTTATGTTAATGTTGATAATAAGTGCATTCTCTATTTTGGTACTTTTAGAGCATGTTGTAAAATTCTAAATGGCTCTCAATAGAACTGGAAAATTGTAGTTTGGATGGTAATGATTGTTTCGATGATGTCAATAAACATGTTTATGGATCTCTTGAGTGTTTTTATCCAACCACAATCTCGTTTTGTTTATTAATGTTGTAACATACCTCCTCCCTCTCTGCGAGTGGCTGTCTTCAGCGTTCATCAGGTATATCATCTAAAAAGAGAAAAAATATTTTAGAGACATAAATCCTCTTGGTATATTGTGAATTGACTAAACCAGAGCCGGTGTTCTCACCGTGTGTGTCATTCACTTAGTAATAATCTTATATATAATATACATAATCGGTGGGCATATATGACTCTTACGAACACAAGTATATACCCGTCACCTTTATAAGTCAACTCAGGCCTAAGAGTGTCATGCCCTCGGAGCCCTCAGAACAAAGAGTCTCTCCTCCTCACGGCACGTGCGCAGTACCGTTCTCAGAATAAGTGAGTGAGAGTGAGATAATAGAGTGAGACGTGATCACAGAAGCTTAAATCAGGATCGGACCTCCGTATTGTAACATACATCAGTGGAGATATAGTGCGGAGCGATTTGATAGGCCTTACTTAAAGCTTTATTCTACTGATAGAATACATCGCTATATAATTGTACTGAGACGCTTATATACTTCTTAGAAACACCAAAGAGAATGGTAATAATGAATAGGGGCAGGTAACTTTCCCAATTACTTATACAATGAAATTGTAATTTGCATGGTCCTCATTTGTTTATTTGATGTTGTTAACACAGTAATTTTGACTTGATTTTCATTAGTAAAATGATTTTTTCTAATGCATTTTCATAGTAAAATGATTTTCTAATGCATTTTCATAGTAAAGATCCGATTGATCCAATGCATTTCATAGTAAAATCATTGTTCCAATGCATTTTTATTAGTAAAATCATTGTCCAATTGCATTTTCATAATAAAAATTCATTGTCCAAGGCATTTACTCTCTCT
>JALAJA010001460.1:0-15631 GCA_023376005.1 Doryteuthis pealeii | reverse complement strand
ATTCTACAGCGCCCCAGTCGATAGGCGGTGCAATAAAAATGAAGAGAAAATGTTCGTATAAACCCCGGATTGTTTCAAATGTGCTTTCGGACGCTCCGCCACTTATGATCCTCTTCCTCAGACATTGCATATCACTACCATTGCAAACAGGTTCTCCTAAGGTTTTTTTTAACCGGGCTGCATGTGTGCACTCGGTGTATTTTAAGGGTTAATCGATCGGAGTGGCAACAAAAATGAACAGAAACGTCGTATAAACCGTCGTAGGAGTTATTTTCGTATTTGCCTGGGAGTTTGTCTGCCCGTTTAATGTCGTGGTTCCGGCTAGGTGGCCTCGTGTATTTAAAGCGGCTGTTTTGAATTTTCTTCAGCTTTTTTTTGCCTGCTTTCCTCGCTACGAGACCACATGGGCCAGGACACGGTCTACCCCTTCTCTGGGGCTTCGGCCGCTCAACACCGGCTACTTGCCACTGATAAGTATTTAGCAGAACTATCTATTCTCATTCTGTACCCTTTAATTTATGCTAATTTAATATTATCTTGTCATGACTTTTATTATGTATGTTAGACACTATTCTGTCTTCCATTGTTTTATGTATCTGTATCATGTCGTTATCATAAATGTTTGTCCCCAACCCTCTGTCGGATTGTATGTTTTCTATAATTCACTTTGAATCTACGCGGTTGTTTTCAATTTGCTTTCGACCGCTCAGCGACTATATTCCTCTCCTCAGCATTACAATCGCCACCACGCTTCCAAAACAGGTCTCTTAGGTTTTCTTACCCGTCTACGATAGTGAAAGTCGGCGTATTCTACATCGCCAGTTGATTGGTGCAAATAAAAATTGAACAGGAAATGTTCGTTAAAACCCGGATTGTTTTCAATTGCTTTCCGGACCGCTCAGCCAGTATGTCCTCTCCTCAGGCATGCACATCGCCACACGCTTCCAACAGGGTCTCATAGGTCTTACCCGTCTACATTGATGAAATCGAGCGTATTCTACATCGCCAGTTGATTGGGTGGCAATAAAAATTAACAGGATAATGTTCGTATAAACCAGTGAGTGTTTCAATTTGCTTTCGGACCGCTCCGCCACTATGATCCTCTTTCCTCAGGCATTGCGCATATCGCTACGCACTTGCAACAGGTGTCTCTAAAGTTGTTTTTTTAACCCGCTCATTGTGTTGCACTCGGTGTTTACAGGGTTAATCGATGGGTAGCAATAGAAACGAACAGAAAATGTGTATAAAGCAGGATGTTATTGAATTGCTTTCGGACCCGCTCAGCACTATGATCCTCTCCCAGGCATTACAACATCGCACACCTCCAACAGGTGTCTCTTTAGGTTGTCTTTACCCGTCTAATTTGGGTGGCAAGTCGCGTATCTACTAGCCCAGTCGATATTTTGGGTGGCAATAAAAGATGAACAGGAAATTTCGTATAACCGTTAATGATTGGGTAATGATGATTGGTTGATAATGTTACACACTGTCATGCTGGCATCTGACTTTGTGAATACGTAAAGCATAAGGCCGTAAGTACCATTGCCATAAACAATACGCCTTGGCAGTCGCCATTCTTAACGATTATTCTTTAGCACTTCAAGTGGTTTAACATTAAAATAAACTTCTTCTTAGATTACGATTTATTTGAATCGATTACTTTAATAAATGCAAAGGGCTGTCAGTTTATAAATGTTTGTGAATTAGTTTCGCTCTTTTTGCTAGTGCGCATGCGGCTAGGAAAGTAAGTGCAATACGGGTAGGGTAGCACGTCTAAGTGAACTTTTGTAAAGCATTATCACGTCATCACTCAAGCGCGTGTCGACAGCACGGATTCCTTAACTCACCATCCGTCCCTATCGGCCATCGTTCTTGGAATTCCTGTTGACGTCACTCCAGTTTAGAAACTATTGACGCGCTCGTCGTTGCAATGGTTATCGTTGTAAGATAGGTACCACCAAAATAGGTCACGTGAATGAGTCTAGGCAATAATTGAAGAAGAACTTAAAAGATAAACTCGCCTAAAAAAGAAATAACAACTGAGAGAGTTGTTAAAAGAAAAAAGTTATTCAAAATATCATATTATCTGATTGGGGAAGAATTACTTACTGTTATCTTGAAAAATAAGTAAAACAGTCCGTTTTTTGGAGTGGTTAGTTACCTGTTAGGGTCCAACTGTATGGTTTTAATTAGATCAAAATTGAGTTTTTCAAAAATATGTTAAATGAGTGTAAAAAAAAAGTGAATAACTAGCTTTGGACATATCATAACTACACTCTTCTACAAGAAAGCGTTAGAAAAAACAATGAAATTGAATATACCGAATACCCCCTCCCAAACCTTGATAAATATTAAGATGAAAATTAAAATGACAAAAAAGTTATACATAATTTTATACACAGATACAAATTAATACATTTAAAATACCTGATAGATATTACACTAGTGGGTGCGAAATTTTTACAAGCTTCCATTTAATATTTTTATTAAGTTGACCTGAATATTCGTTTGAAAACGAGTTTTCATTGAATTACTTTTACCCATTACTACTAATAAACACACACACACACACACACCACACCACACACACACCACACATACACACCACACACACACATAATATATATATGTGTGTGATGTGTGTGAGTGCATGGAATGAAAAACTAAATGTATCTTTAAAGAATATAAATATGAATATATATTAGGTACTTATATTACGTAATATATATTATATATATAATTATATATAACTACTAACACATATAAATACTACAACATATATAAAGTATACATGAACTAAATGTATCTTGGAAATATATAAATATTATATTATATATATAATTATATAGCATATATATTACATAACCACACGCATATATATATATATATATATATAGTATATTATATATATCTAATATTTATATATATATATATGTGTGTGTGTGTTGATGTTCATGGAATGAAACTAAATGTATCTTTAAAAATATAAATATGAATATATAAGATAATATATTAATATATTTATATATATATACTATGAAACGAAATTGTATCTTGAAAAATATATAAATATATATACATATTATATATATAATATACCACACACATATATACAACACATAATATAATTAATATATATATATATATAAAGTATATGTGTGTATGTGTGTGGTGTGTGTGTGTGTGGATCATGTGTGTGTTACTTTAAATATTCATCTTACATGCGGTTTTCTGCCTGTAAATGTTCAAGTATAAGAACGTACTTGTCCATCGCACTTTAAACGTGTCTTCTGAGATACAGCAAATAATATAAGTTGCATCTTTTTCTTTCTTTCTTTTCTTTCTTTCTTTTTTTTTAGTCCGTTGACGAAAATTGCTTTTTCTTTACTCTTTTTAAAAAAAAGTTATTTCAAGTCATTTTATTTATAAACAAGTCTTTATTTATCAAGAGAGAAAAAAAAAGGCGTAAAGCAAAGAAAGACTTGTAAACAGTTCCAACATGTGTCTTGATAGCGAACAAGTGTGGTAGATTCCAATGAAGAATCCGTTGCGGTTTAATATCAGCTTGGAACTACATCAGCCAGCTTGTGCACGCATGGCAAGCCAATATGCTCAGTGCGAAACGACAAAATTTAAAGATGTTCACATTTTAGATTATATTTATCGGTTTTTGTTGTTAATTTTTTTTTTTTAATCAAATAGTATTTTTTTATGTTCAGAATATTAAAAAAGAAGAGGAATGAAGAATAATTTCATTAAAGTAAAGTAAGATCTACAAAAAAAAGCTCCTAAAAAATAAAACAGACCCCATAAAATACAAGGCGTGTCAAAAAGAATCGAAATTGAAGTTTGTATTTACCAAGATAGAAATGAACAATGAATGGAACGTTATTTTTTTTTTTCAGAATACAAGGTGTTCATGAAAGTGCGAGTTTCAAGCTGTATTTACCAAGATAGAAATGAACAATAAATAGAACGTTAATTTTTTTTTCAGAATACAGGTGTTCATGAAAGTGCCGAGTTTGAAGCTGTATACCAAGATAGAAATGAATAATAAACGGAACGTTATTTTTTTTTCCAGAATACAAGATGTGTCATAAAATATCCGAGTTGAAGTTGTATTTACCAATATAGAAATGAACAATAAATGGAACGTAATTTTTTCAGAATACAAGGTTGTGTCATAAAGTGCCGAAGATTGAAGCTGTATTACCAAGAAGAAATGAACAATAAAGGAACGTTATTTTTTTCCAGAATATTTAGTCGCAGTATTCCTCAAAAAGTACTGCAGTGTTTGCTCTGTTCAGTGCGCGAGAAGAGGCGAGAGTGTGACATGACAACTCGTGGGTGATTCACCATGACAACGCACCTGTCCACCACTGCCCTGAGTATCGAAAGTTCATGGCCCTGAAGAACATCATTGTGTGGAGCAACCTCCCTACTCCCCCAACCTGGCTCCACTTGTGATTTTTCCTCTTCCCCAAGCTTAAGGTATCATCAAGGGAAACCCGTTCTGTTGATATGCACGACATCAAAAGGGGTCGTGACGACAGAGCTACGCAGAATCCGAAGAAGAATCATTTTCAGGAGTGCATGCAAGCGTTACAGAGAACGGATGGACAATGCGTAGACTCCAGAGGGATTACTTTTGAAGGGGATAACTTGTAGTTTGTTAGTTTGGATTTGAAATATTTTTGTGACACCAGTCCTGAAACTTTTCTGACCCATACCTCGTTATATTAAAATCTACATCATGAATCACGTGATTTTTCTCTGTCTAAAAGTCCTGATTAATTGATTGATTTTAACGGCACCCAAACCTTGCTAGGATATATTTTAGGCCTAGAAGTTTATGAATCGCGTTCAATGTTAAGTCCAATAATAAGCTTGCTATCAAGAAATTCACTAAAAGATAGGGTTGGAGGAGCGTGGTGCAATCGCTAGATCGTAGGAAATGGACTCGTCGACTCGAGTTCAAATCCTGGACGAGGCTATTTGTATTTCACATAAACGCCTTATACTATTGGAGAGGTATGCATTCATACTCTCCCTCTCCAGTTACTGTAAATAGTCTGAGTGCAGACCGAAGTGAGGGCATCTATGGGAGTGGGTGGGATATGACATTATAAAATCGCATGTCTGACAGAAGAATGGATTTCGTGGGGATGGAGAAGATGTACATCTGTGCAGCAATGACGGTTTTGTGTCGGAGTTCTTGACAATCCAACGTCGAATATTGAATTTCAGTTTACTTTCAAGATTTTGTGCTACACCATATTATATGATATACAATGTATTTTCCTCGTATCTAATACAACAATTTATATACCTAGTTGGTATGTTTTTAAATAATTATTCTATTATTCAATGTATGATAATAATCTATTCTATTTAATCTTTTTTTACACAGATACATTGGTTTCAAGTAACAGAAAGTAATAATCAATTATTAATCCTTGAGTTAAACATCATACACTCTTGTATTAAGGAGTTCCAAAAAGTAGTGCTTCAGCTATTTTCACGGAAATTGGACACGGATACAAAGCACGGCCATAATACCAACGAGTGTTTGGAATTATTGTGATATAGTTATTACCTAAGCTTAGCTGATGTGACACAAGGCATAGAAATATGCGCACCCAGTGAGAATCGAACTCACTAACAATGGTCTGCTAATCTAGCTTGCTTAATCATCTACATCACATGAGTGCCAATAAATTATTGTGAGATAGTTATTTACTAAGCAAAGCTTAGATGTGCACAAGGCCATATTATGGGGCACGCAGTAAGAATCGAACTCACTAAACAATAGTCCTTGCGAAATCTAATCTCGGCTAACCATTACTACCATGGGACTCTGCCCTATTTTTTATAAGCTAGGCTTAAAGTACATATAAACAAAGTATGGGCGCCAGTTGAGAATTCGAGATGCTCACTAACATAGTCTGCGAGATCTAGATGCTAACCATTACACCACTGAGGTGCCCAAATTATTGTGATATTAGTTATTCTAATAAAGATAGCTTAGATGCGGCACAAGCCAGAAGTATGGGCGCCCCATGAGGATCGAACTCAACTAACAATGGTCTGTGAGGCCGAGCTTGCTAACCATACACCACAGTTGAGTGCCCAAATATGGATACTAGTACTTTACTAAGCAAAGCTATAAGATATGGCACAAGGCCAGAAGTATGGCGCACCCAGTTGACGGATCTCTAACGACTTACAATGGTCTGACAAGCGAGCTGCAATCCATTACACCACGTGAGGTGCCCAATTATTGTGATTATTAGTTATTTACTCAAGCTTAGCTTTAGGATATGCACAAGGGCCAGAAGTATGGCACCCCAATGTGAGGATCGAATTCACTAACAATGTGTCTGCGAATCAGAGCTTGCTAACCATTACACCACGTGAAGTGCCCAACTATTATTGTGATAAGTTATTTACAAGCTGAGCTTAAGATATGAACAAGGTCAAGAAGTAAGTGGCTGACCCAGTGAGAATCGAACTCACTAACAATGGTCTTTGCTAATCTGAGTCTTTGCCTAACCTTACACCACGAAAGTGCCTCTTACTAAACCAAATACTAAGCTCTTGCCAGATTATACTGCACAACGGCCAGATATGTATGAAACAACCAATTAGAATTCGACTACGTCACTAACCACCATGATGATCTTGGGCTAAGCTAGCCTTTCTGCTAACCAGTTACACCACGTGAGTGCCCCAAATTTATTGTGATATTTTATTTACTAAGCTTAGCTTAGATATGCACAAGACCAGAAGTATGGGTCTCCCCAATGAGAATCGAAACTCACTAACAATGGTTTGCGGAAGCGAGCTTGCTAACCATTACACCACGAGAGTTCCCTAAAAAACTAAGCTTGCTTAGATATAGCACAAAGGCCAGAATGTATGGGCACCCAATGAAATCCGAACTCACTAACAATGGTTGCGAAGCAGCTTGCTAACCTATTACACCACGTGAGCCTGCCTTTTAAAAACTAAGCTTGCTAGAGTAAGCACAAGGCCAGAAGTATGGGGCATCCCATGAGAATCGAACTTCACTACAATGGTCTGCGAAGCGAGCTTCAACCATTACACCACGTACTGTTGCCAAATTCTACTTGTGCATATAAATGTAGTGCTCTAATCTCACCAGGATTTATAGAGCTAGGCGTATTCATGTGGTCTATTCCTTAGCCAATTCACTAACCATACTGCGTGGTGCAATACATACTTAAGCCACTGATTCTTTCAAGTAATACTTGCGAACCATTGACCGAAAAGAGACTTAGGATTCTTTATCCGAGATGATTCAAAGGATTCATATCGGAGGGACTCTTTACCAAGGATCAATTCCACTCTTGCTTGAAGCCAGATGATGCCCAGAAAAACTTTAACACCGAGGATAGAGCAAGTTTTCATAAAGAAATACATTTTAAAAAAATTTTTCGAAAGAAAAATAGTGGTACAATTTTAAATCATAGATAGTGGTATGAGGCTCAACCTTCCCGAGGGTATAGTCCAAAAGGGAACGTCTATAGAGTGCTGGAGTTTCGAACTTGCTTACTACCGATGTTGCAATCACCCCTTTGTTAGAAATGCATATGAATGATTCACTAAAGAAAATGCCTTTAACAAAAATAATTTTTACTAAAGAAATGCTTTAAAAATGAATTTTACTAAAGAAATAGCATTAAAACTGATTTACTAAAGAAAATGAATTAGAAATTGATTTACAAAGAAATGCATTAAAAATAGAAAGAGAAGAGTTTTATAGTCAGAATTTTGTGCACGTTTTATTGAGAGAATGGGGGGGGGTTATGCCTAAAGATATTGACTGACCTCTCATCCATTTCATTCCAGTATGGAGAGGACTGACATAAACTGCCTTCCGGCGTTTTACTTCCGGCTAAGTGACTGAGCGTTTTATGACTCGCCAATAAATAGACAAACGGATAAGTAAATGAATATATAAATAAATAATAAAAATGAAGAAAAGTAAAAAACAAAACAAACAAATAAAAAAACAAATAAAAAACCCCAAAAATGAAGGAAAAAAAACAAACAAAAAAAAGCAAACCGACTATTCTCTAAGGCTTTGTTTCGGGTTTCGAAATCAGGTCAACTCTAACAACCAAACTTTTATCAAATATTTTAGAAGAAAATGTGAAATTTCTCATCGAGTGATTTTGGAATCTCTTATCGCGATGACCCAGTCAGATACATTTTTGAATAGCCGTCGGTATCTAAGTCTCACACTATATTTCGTAAACAAAAATAAGCGTGAAATATCTCTCCGTGTGTTAAAAAAAAAAACGAAATAAAAACAAAAAAAAAACAAACAAAAAAAAACGAGACCCAGTAAATGTTTTTTTGTTGTTGTTGCATTCTTCCAATACAAAGACGATGGAGTAGTGTCCATTTTTCGTTCGGAACTACGTTGCCTGGGCGGTGCATATGAGGAGGAGCTGTTGCCCAAGCAACAATCACCCTCTCCACACTGCTTGCTGTGATCCAAAAGAAAAGTGAGGAACCAATGCAGTTTGGCAGAGGGAGTGTAACAGGGGTTGCTGGTAGCACTGGGTTTCAGCATTCATACCACTTTAGGGACTCCAACTCCTGATTTATTTCGGGTTTACTATCCCTAGCCTTCCTTGAAAGGGCATAGCAGCGTTTTTGTGTCGGACTTCTCCTTTCGTTTTATGGGTTGCCGATTAAAGGCTAAGAGCCCCTTCAAACCATTGGGACTTATGCGAGTAGTAAAGTACCTCCGGCTCCTGATTGTTTTAGGGTTTACTCCTCTGCCTTTCTAGGACTTTTTGAGACTCCGGCTCCTGTATTTGTTTTAGGTTTACTCCTCTTAAGCGCTTTCCTAGTGACTTTTCATGGGACTCCGCCCCTGATGTGTTGTTTCTTTAGTGGTTTACTGCCTCTCGACCTCTTTCCTTAGGACTTTAGGGACTCTCGGCTCCTGCAATAAGTTCCTTCATCAGTCTTTATATTCCTCTGAGCCTTTTCTAGGGACGTTTAGGAGACTCCTAGATCCTCTATGCTTTTCCTAGGTAAGTCCGCTAGGCAGTTCGCGGAGGGTTTGTATCGAACTTTCTTGTCCTTAGATGGGTTGACAACCAAGCTAATGAGCCCCTCTAAACATTAATCCTACTATTATCGTAGTGTATAAATCAATTAATCGAACATGGTAGGGATTTAGGGCATTTTAGATATTATGGGACATCCAGTGACTCGAACTCATTATTTCAGTCGTAATGAACTCCAAGACAAATTGCTTAATCATTAACACCAAAAACGATGGGCCCACTGTCGTCCGAACACTTTATTTGGCGCTTGAGAACTTGACTATAAGTCGCACACGGCGCGGATTAGAGTACGTTGATCGTAGTTTCATGTGAATTCGTTTTCTTAGATTAGACATCATCACTAAATGCAATAAAAGAGTGTAGTACCACCTGTTGGTTGGTTTGGTTGGTTACGTGTACTTTTGGCTTTTCATGGTTGGTCAAACATGTTGAATTAGTCCAAGCCGAAGATGATTTTGCTTTTATTAATTCTTCGATGGTACTCAAATTTTTTTAAAAACTTCATAGATGAGACCCTTAACAGGTTACATCACTGCCGATTCCTGGGAGTAATGGTGATGAAGGGGTACTCTACATTCTCCAAAACTCCGAAATTGAAACTTCACCATTTAGATGCAATTTAACGTTTATCCCAGACACTTAAGACCTCTCAACCAAGCGCCATCTGAAGCATATATAGTATTCATTTGAAAACAATCCCAATATTCTTGAAATATTATTCAAACGAACAAAAATAATACTCTTAAATCAATTGTATGAACTCCTCATCCCCCATCTAGGATAGAATAGCTACCACGACTGTTTTTCTACAAGGAGCTTTGTTTAAATAACCCACAGTAAAGGTTGAATATGTCATTAAAAAAGAAGAAAAAATGCTACACAAGAAAGAAATATAAGCGCACCACTGTACGTGATTTCTTAACATTAGACATCAAAAAATAAACCCCCAGACGTATTGCCATGCCGTTAACATCAATAACCGATCAACGCTTGGTCCCTATACAATTGGTAAATAGTTGAGTAAACTTTACTGTACACGTGTAAATTACCCCACCACATTGCGATTCTAACAGCTGTAAAATTTTTTTTCATAGCTAATGCATAATAGGCAGTGTTGAAAAAATAAATGGGACGGGCGGTACATTATGTAAAGCAAGCCAATACAAGTTCGAGAATCAAATGAGGCGTAGAAAAAAACGGTAAGAAAATATGTTTATTCTAAGATGCATAGAGTGTAATAAGTCTTATACCGAGATTACACGCTCCAGGCGAGTTAGAGTAAAAGAATTAATCTCATATTACACCGGCACAAATATTTATTCAAGTTCTCCAATGTGAGCAACATATATCATTTGACAAATGTCACACTATGAAACAATTCATCATCATCATCATCATCAAGTCCTACTGTACGGCATTCATGTCCGGACATAGCTGTTGTATGTATTTACCTCCAACAGTTGTGCTGAAAATGAGTTTAGCAGGTTTTAATTTTAGTTTGCTTTCGCCTAGACTGGCCGCAGTACTCATCATCATCATCATCAAAGTCCTCTGTACCGATTCAGTGTCCGTACATAGCTGTTGCATGTATTTACTCAACAGTTTCTAAAAATGGAGTTTAGCAGGTTTGACAATTTAGTTTGCTTTCTCCTAGACTGGCTTGCCGTACTCATCTCATCGATCGATCATCATTCATCCATCATTCATCATCAAGTCCTCTGTTAACGGATTCAGTTCAGCGAGTACATAGCTTGTTGCATGTTATTTATCAACAGTGTTCTAAATGAGTTTAGCAGGTGAATTTAGTTTGCTTTCCTCCTAGGACTGGTCTGCCAACTTCATCATCATCATCATTTCATCATCATCATCATCAAGTCCTCTGTACTGCATTCATGTCCGTACATAGCTGTTGATCGTATTTACTAAACAGTTTCGAAATGTGCTTTAGCAGGTAATATAGTATTTCCTGTACTCCTAGACTTAAAATCATTTTTTAAGATCTAAGAAAGGAACGCTTTTGACCTAATTTAGTTATTAGAGCCAAGATGTTGGCTCTCCCTGTCTTTTTTGTAACAATGAAATTACAAATACGTTTCGCACTCTCTAAATCTCTCTCTTCTTCTCACACTACACCACTTGACAGAAAACAATGAGTAATCCGCCCTGTCTTCGGGGCATCTAGAATTAACCCAAGCTGCACCTCTGCAAAAGGGTAATGACTCCCCCAATGGGCCACCTGTTGGCTGTGGTGTGACCCACTGATGCAAGATAGAGTCCAGGTGCGACGAGCAATTCATGAATGCAATACTCCAGCTTGACCTATCTTGGCTAGACGGTCGGTCGGAGACCCCTTTCGATCAATCGGGCTGGTCACGTCAAGCGCCTAGGCACTATATGATTTTCCCAACCTATGCTCTCTTAATGGCGAAGCCCCCCAACCCCCTTTTTATCAGTATGGGTGCTAGAAAGCGGTGGCTACCGGGCTTCTACATCCTGCGGACATGACGTTAAAACTTCATCTTGATTGTAGGTTCCACGTTTTGGAGGTTTGGGGAATGTGAGCCACCCCATTATCCACCAATTGCTCCCTGTCAACTCTAACCCGGAGTTGGTATTACCTGTAGTCGGTCCCCATCTATGGGTTAAATAGTAAACAACTGTAATTAGTAAAGAAAAAATTGTATTATCCATTGAAGAATATTTATTTTTCAAAACTTATCGGCATTAAAATGACCCACGAGGTTGATATGCCGTAAACAAACAAACCAAACCAAACATATATAATGAGTAGTAATCAAAATAACATAGAGAGAGGAAAGTGATTGCAGCATGGGAAAAGAGACGGACCAGAGATTTGACTTAATTGCAAATACGACTAATCAGGACCAATAAAATGAACTTTTCAAAATTAACTCAATCCTAAAACTGAGGAATAATTTAGATAAACACCGTGTTCATAAAACTAAACTGTATAAAGCCTTTAGGAGACAGATGCTTTATTCACTTCAGCTTATAAAATAATAATAATAATAATAATAATAATATAATAATATATATTTGTGGTGTGTATGTTTTGTATAGTATATATATAATATATATATATATAATATAATATATATAATATATATATATTCCAATCAACGCGGTTTCACACATTTGTAACTGTCATTCTATATAAAGTCTGAAGGATCAAAGTATCCCCAGTCTCCAGGACACTTCGTATATCCTAGCTGATATTGGTATCGCTGATTCAGGATGGTCTAAGGTTCCTCCTCTATCTCCAGTCATCGCAGACTCTTTTCAAGTTCATGAGGATGTACCTACTTATTGGTATCACTGTCACCTTGATGTTTAAAACATACATTCAAGTCACCTCTGATACTCCAACGATTACTGATAGGCCACACCCTCTTAATATAATAAAAAGCATAATGCGGGGTAGCGGACGGGTAGCTTTCCTGTAGCTTATCCTTGTATACTCCCCAGCAATAACCTACTACGTATGTAAAGTCCCGAGGCACAAAGCGTAAGAAATGTTATTAAAAAGAGTTCTACCTCTATTCAGAGTAGGAGGGAAATGACAATGAAAGGGCTGAAACGATATATATCTGTCTTATGAGGATTAGAAGGGTACTCTATCCATTTTGTAAAATAGTTAATGTAGGTAATTAGAGCTCTTTTAAAATTTGCGTGATTCCACATCAAGATATATGATATGTATTTTCAATAATGCCGATAACTGAACAGAAAGTAAAGTACAAGAGCTGATCATAAGAATTGAAACTTTTCCTTGTTTTTTAATTTCAAAATTTAAAATTTCAATGACAAAATGAAGCAGAGGCAAGTCAAGATATGAGGGTCATCAATAAATAATTCTAAATTTTAACATTAGTTATTTGAATCCAATAAGAACCAATGGTTATAGTTGCATTTTTTTGAACCAATGTTAATATAGTTGCAATACACTTCTTATATATCGAGAAGATCCGAGAGATACCGAAATTCAATAAAATAAGTTTGAGGGTGAATTTACCAAAATAATTGGAAAATAAGAAAAGTACTGTTACAGTTGATTGAACCTCTTTTCTACATATACGAGAGGGCACGACGCACATATCAATAAATAAGGTTAATTTTGTCTTATGGAATGGCAATAGGAGCGACTGTTTAACCATAGTTTGAATCATATATATATATCAATATATACTTATAATATAATATAATATATATATAATCATAATAATATACGGGGGAGTATATGGGATGAAAAGATTTGTAATGGTGAAAACACCACACATGCTTGTTTTGGTAAGAGGGAGAGAAAACCATTATAACATAATTCATAGCTGGTAATTGAAAATCAATTATTTTCAGATTTTAAAAATCAATCTTCAGAGCCCGTTTACTCCGTCATGGGGGGGTGTTTGTGAACTGCTGATAATATAAAATATAAAATATCTCACTCGCCGGACGTTATCAAAACAATATATATATATAATAATTATATATTATATATATATTATATTACAGGTCATTCAATAATTAAAACCGGTTAGCGATTTTGCAAAGGAATTGGCAATAGGAAAGCCACTGTTTTACGTTTGCACCTTTTATGACATATGGCCTTTTAGGCAACCCTTTTGCTTGTGCTAATTCATAAGTACATTTTTCATTTACACCACCATCAACATCCGGTGTGTTTGTTAACAGAAGAACGATTTTTAGAATGTTTTAAATTATAAAATAATTCTTAAACCTTAAAAACAATAGAACCTAAAAATCAATAGATTCCTTTCATACAAAATAGCAACGACACTGGGAATAACAACATCCACAATAAACTCTTCCCAAATCCAAACCCACTTTGGGAGGCTGCGAGAGACCAACCTTTAAGGAAGAGAAAGGAACAAGTCATCATTGTGTCCCCGATTAAGAATTGGTCATACAAGGAAAACTAACGCACTCTAATATACTCAACAGTTTCTTTGAAATGAGTCTGATTTTAGCAGGTTTTGAATTTAGTGTTTTCCTTCTCTCAAGACTGGCTGCCCGCTACCAAGGTTAAAGTGCCCAGTCTTGACCCACTATTTGCCGATAGGAGAAAGACATAGTAGTTAGATTCATAGCTTGACTCCTTCTCGCCATCGGGGTAATCTAATCTTTCCTTGGCAAGTCCTTAGCACGGCCATACGTTGTCCGCACATACGCTAGCCTGTGATATTGTATTTAGCAAACACCTCCAAAACGAGCAGGATGTGATACAAGGGTCATTTTTTAAGCGGAAATTTACAAGATTTGAATTCAGTTTTCATTCTCTTAGATTGTTGCAACTCGGATGCTCAGTCTTGTCACACTATATACCCATAGCGGGGAATTAGTTTGATGTATTAGAATTAAAGGTATTAACGCTATGTGAAGCAAACAGGCACGTAGTGTTACGATGTGTGTGGGTGTGGTGTGTGTGTGTGTGCAATTATATATATATATATATATATATATATATACTATTATATATAACATACATATATATATATATTGTAAAACTGTATAGAATATACTATGTGAGTAGTACTACATCTACATTTATACAACATTACATCACACATCACACACACACACAACACACATATACTCAATATACCATATATTCAGAGAAGTTTCATTCTCGTAGACTGTTGACCATCTGTCACACTATATACCCATAGCTGGAGGCGAGAATAGTTTGATGTATTAGATTAAAGATATTACGCATACTGGACAAAATAAATAAAAAAAAAACGATCTCACTTCCGGGCGAATGTAAAAAAATATATTTTTGAAACCATATTGCGCAGCTGCATGGGTTGGAAGTTAAAAATTCAATGTCAGCCGCCAGTAAGAGTAAGTAAAATCACATCAAATTCATTAAAGGCATTAAAAAAATAAACTATTTGAAATAATGAACTTAATATATGATAAGGAATAAAACAAACTATATAAATATAATATACCAGTCATTTATTTATTATTTAAAACTTGTTTTTTTTTGAAAACAATGAGAGACTGATCTAATGTATGCAATTTGTTCAAATTTTGGATATGATAATTATACTTCATTATGTCAATTATGATTGCATGTGAAGATAATGCGACGATAAAGAAAGAACACCAAGATGACGTGATTTAGAATACAAACAAAAAACCGTGAAAGCGAAATCTCATTATTGATAGATGTTTTGAAATGCAAATAGTCTCAGCCAGATTTGAACTTCATATCACCTTGATCTATTTCCTACATGATGACCGATCACATTTTTGTGGATTGTTGTACCAACACACTACTCCTTTAACTCCTCCGACATCAATATATTGAATATTCAGCTTTACTAACAGTGCTCCCTCCTTAAAATGGTTCTCACCCATCAAAGTATTTGAACCAACTCATCACTGCTTAGCTTCAGTGATCGTGCAGAATCGCTACTTTCAGCGTTGATATAGACTGTTAGCCCCTCAAGTAGAGAGGCTAGTTGGATGGTTGTTTTTTT
>JALAJA010001459.1:0-15608 GCA_023376005.1 Doryteuthis pealeii | reverse complement strand
CAGATCTTTGGGAAATTGTTCATTGATATTCATATTTCACACTCTCTCGCTCGTTTTTATCTTTTTATATTCTTTTGGCACACATCGAATAAGAGAGGAAGATTTAAAACAGAATCTAATTTTGAGTTGGATAGGACCCTAACCCAGATAGCGGGATAAAAAATGGTTCGGTTGGTAGGTTGCGTGGGTTTTTAGACCTTGGGCATATTTGATGTAAGATTCATTATGTTATTCATTTTGTTTGGTATTCAAATATATTTTACCTATTTTTTAAAAAATTTTGTCAACTCAATTTATAATTTTGAACACATAGATGGGAACCTAACAGGTATTGCCTCTCTGAAGTCAGATTTGGGTGTAATAAGTAGTGAGAGGGGTACTCCACGCCTCCAGACGCTCTAGAATTGAAATCTCACCATAGATGCAGTTTAATTATTATCCACAAGGAACAGTGGTATCAAATGGAACTGTCATACATGGCTAAGTACCATAAAGTTTCTAGATCGCCGCCAGAACTGGATTCTCAGCTTAGTGGCAGGTTAGTCTTCAATACCCATTAGGAAATAAAAAGTTTGAGGTGTGGTCTTGCACCCCTCTACCAGAGGGATACAGTCAGCCGATTCCTCAAGATTCGCCGAACGTAGCAGTTGCAAATATCAGTAGTAAATTTTTATTAATCAAAGTCCTTAATTACATGCACAAGTTTTTCCAGCTCACTAAATCAGCGAATTAAACTATAAAAGTTTTTAGACAAATAATTTATATTGAATATTCTTTTCTTAATTATATTTGCATTTTATCCGCAATAATTAGACAGTCAACCTCATGTGTGTCGAAACCAACAAGACATATTAAAAGAGGCATCGAGGCAAAAAAACGAGATTTCTCTTTTCTGTTTCTGGACGTCTGTTTTAGCTGGCGCCCTTGAATAGCCGTTCAAACATAATAATAATAATAATAATAATAATAATAATAATATAATAAAGGAAACGAATGTACCCAAAAAGTACTCTGAATGGATGAAAAAGAAATAACAACTTTAAAATCCAGAAAGACCCACAAAAATAAAAAATACTCTAGAATTATGACGCCATAACTTGTCTAGCCATGATGAGGAAAAATTTTGAAGTCGGTAATAAAAGAATAAATATAACTTTTCTTAATTGGCCGTAAAGTTTTTCAAGAAAACAAAAAGGATGCCGCAAGGGAAAAAGAGGAAACAAATCCCTTAACAGAAGCTTAAAAAATAGACGGAAAATTAGCAAATGGCATAGATTTATCTACAGAAAGCATTGACACCTGTCCCCCATCACTTGCCTTTTAGATGTGAAGAATGTACCAAATTATTTTTACCAAGCCATCGGAAAACCTGGAGAGTCAACTTAAAAGCAGGAAGAACATCCCTGCAGAAGTAAAAATCCAAAGAAGGTATTTCAAGGAGACTCGCTATACACACTATCATTTATTTAATAGCACTGATTACATCAATCATATACTCAGAAAAATGCTGATGGGGGATAAAATTCACTAACTCACAGGAAAAAAGTAAATACCTTTAACAGTACTGGATGACATAAAAATGTTTCAAAATGAAACAAGAACTAGAAAACAATGTTACAAACTACAGAATATACAGTAAGATATGGCATTGAATTCAGAATCGAAGAAATTGTTCACTAGTAAATAAAGAAGACGAAAGAAAATTAATGACGGAATACCAACTAAAAACATCAAGGACACTTTAAAAATCACTTGTAGAAAAAAGAAAGTTTAACAAAATATTTAGGAATTTTACAAAGCCAGGACAATATCAAGCAAACTAGAGATAACCATACACAAGATGGTGATGTAAATATATACACGCGAATGTATGTATTTATCAAGTTAAAAACACCCCCGGTACTTACTGACGCTGCCGACGACCGAGAGTTACGGAATGGGCTGATGAAAAGACAGGTCCTAGTCCAGGTAGAAGTAGTTCTGGGTTTAGCGTCTCATGCCGTGTTGGCTAACAGAACAACTAACTCCGAACAGAAGCGAACTCCGACGACTTTACGCTGCCCGTCTGTTAACATCTAGGCCATTGTTCAGCTACAGTTAAGGAGCGATGTTTTTAACCTCTTTAAATACTTACTATCTGTGTATTTACTCTATGATCACCCGAGAGATACATCTGTAAAAACAGATGGATCATTGTGTTATGCTTGGCGGTGAAAACGTTTATAAAGCTCCGGCTCTAAAGATTCCTACCGGGTTTAGGAGCATATTGTTAATATATATATATATATAGGTACTCACCACTCACTCACTCACTACTCACTATATATATATGTGTGTGTGTGTGCTGTGTGTGTGTGTGTGCTGTGTGTGTGTGGTGTGTGGTTAATAAACACGTATTATTACACTTTTTGAACACAATATTTCAGAAGTATGTCCGCGCCACTCACTCTCCCTCGCGTTGAAAATTACCGTAGCACACAAGGATTTTAACATAGATACAATTACAGTCTGTGTATATAAGCTGTTTTGTTGGAAAAACGGAAATAACCTAGTTGATCATATAATGAACGAAGTGTTTACTAATTCTAAAAATTATTAACTATTAGCGTGCCGAGACAGGATGAAATGCGTCCAATATGCAATATCCTGTGCAAGGTGTAAAAATAGAGAAAATTAATATCGCCCTACTCGCTCGCTCGCTCTCACTCTGCACTCCATCCATATGTAATTATGTGTTTATGTAACATGTAAAATGTATAAAATAGGTCCTCCACACTCTCAACGAAAAACCTATAACAGGTGGGTATGTATATGTATGTGTGTGTCGTCGCTCTAACCATTACACAAGCACAACACACGCACACGCGCGTACTTTTCGTCACTCGTATGTGTGTGCTTAATATATAAGGGTGGCCTGTATCGGTCAAAGGTAAATTTTATAAAAATATAAAATCAAGAGAGGAGAGAGAGAGAGTGGTGGAGATTTTCAATGAGAGGAACAAAGCCTTAAAATCTGGGAAGAAGTAATGTGATTTAACGGCCTTCCACAACCACACGCTCCCTTTATACCGATTACTCAGCGAAGACAAGAACAGAAACCAGCACCACGCCCCTAAGGGGTAGTGGATTTTGTGTGATCTCTGGCACACAAAAGAAACCTGGATGGTGTACATCTCGGAGCGTGAAAACGTTAAAAGGTGGTTTGAAAGAGTGAGATTTTAGTGAGGCAGCGTGATTTGAGTCAGTTAGACTTCTGACAGTCAGAGAGTCCAGTTTAATTTCAGGACAAGTAAGGTCGCGAGGTTAAGTAAGACAGTTATACGGCAAGGTCATCCCAACCCTTGTTCGCTAGATGGAGCATGAGGATTAGCGATAACCAGGAGCAGAATGAACCTGACTAAGGGACAGTGAAAGTAAGAGCAACGCAACCTCAAATGTGAACACCGCACAGAAAGGAATAATGCATACACCGAGTGAATACAATTCCTGGCCAGAAATGTTTCACATTTCTTTATTTTTGTTTCTCTCTTGAGTTGTGTTTATTTTATTTTATTATGACCGGATCCCTGACCAGGTTGCAGTTCTAACTGAGGTCACACAAGTGGGATCGTCGATCATGGCGGACTGAGACGAAAAGAAATGGCGTGAATCGAGACAAAATAATGCACCCAAAGGAATTAAGATGACCAAGATGACTTGGAGACCTATACATTACATCACCACCACGCAAGTCACACTGCATATCAAAATTTTTCTTCGGAATAAAATATTTTTTCCTGTGCCCTATTTCCTGTTTTTTTTTATTGATTTTTTTTCTTGATTTTTTTTTCGCTTGTGCTATTTTAATTTTTATATTACAATTTTTGCCTGGACCCATTTTTGCCTTTCAACGTCAAAAAGACACCAATGAAACAATATGATGAAATTAACACTGTAACCTGTGCTATGGATGCCAAAGAACACCAGCAAAAATCTGTTAATCTGTTCTAGTAAGCAAAAAATATCGGTCACTGACAAACCTGCATGTTGCGCTGTGGGTGGACCTCCAGAAATACAGGACTAGGAGCCCTAAGATATAGCAAGTGACTTAGGGAGTAAAATCACTTCGCGCAAATTAAATGGATGATTGCAGCATGAAGAAGGACTAAATGCTGTTGCAAGATGTTCCAAAGCTACTAAAGTACCGTAACATCACCAGCATCAAATAATATATATATATAGTATATATTATATATATATATATATATATATATATATATGTATATATATGAAACAAACGAAAGTGTTTCATATCTATATATATATATATATATATATATATATATATATATATATATGAAACAGTTTCGTTGTTTTCACACTTAACTCACACACACACAACACACACCACCATACATATATATAATATATATATATATATATATAATATATATTTCCCAAAACACTTCTAACACACTAATATAAAATTTAAAAAACGAATTCAAAAACCATTTTGGAACCTTTATATATTATATATATATAATATATATATATATATATATATATAGAGAGAGAGAGAGAGAGAGAGAGGGGGTGGAGAATAGAGCAGAGGACTGGGGACAGAAAGAGACTGAGAGAGCATGTGTGTGACCGTTTATATATGCATGCAAAGAAAACGTTACAAAGACAGAATCAAGAATAATCTTAATTCATTGAAAGTTGATATTCTGGACTGAGAGAGGAATTGAGAGATATCTGAGAAGAGAAACACATTTTAAACAAATGTACTTTGAGGAGAATCGTAAAACGCATGAAAGTTTGATAAGACATCTAAGGAAGAAAAGAGCATCGACTCTCAGGTTTAGGAGTGTATTTGGAGGTGGGATATTAGTGATCTAAGGTTTTATGCGTTATTCATATGAAGTTACATGGCAGATGTGAAGAGGACGTACTTCATTTGAGACTATTCGTTGCATTATTTTCAGTAAAACCTGCAAGCATTTGTCTGATTTAAAACTGCACATAGTAGTGCCACGAAAACTTTATTCAAGAATCGAATCAATCATCTTTTGCAGTCACTATTCTGTTTGTCTATCATCACTGCTTCAAGATCTACAAAACTTCTACTTCTAAAAGTCCTTTCATAGGACACAGTCGAAGATATAATATCAATCCAGTTGATACTAGGGATAAAGAGAAGGCATTCAATTGGTAGATTGTTGGTTGTTTGTTTTACGCCATATCAACCATTTTCAAGTCATTTAATACCGATTAATTCATTTTGATAAACAAATGACTGAGGTTGCTTACAGTACATGATGTAGTCACCCAATTAATTGTAGAACTGGCTCATTACTGCTTAACGTCGGTGATCTAGCGGGTCAAGTGCTTTCAACGTGACTAATATAATAATCTGGGAAGATGAAACAATCATCGTATCTTATCAGTGACAGCTCTTATATTGGAAATCCAAGGTCTTCCTGGGTCGTCATCTATCAAGGATTAAAATAATATGAATTATTTTATCATTATTAAAAGGCATTTGGGATTATTATTGAAAGTTTTAAAAGTTTTTTATTCGATTTTTCAAATATTCACATACGCACGTATACGAACCTCAACATTTGAAACATGTAAAACAGAAATTTAATGTGGAGACGTTTCCCCAGCCGAGTAATCTATATGATGAAGTGGCAATTTATTGACATTTACACAGGAAAATTGAAAATATAATATATGTGACTTGTCTGAATGCAGCAATTTCTTTTTTAAATATAGCATCTATACTCGCCCAAAAATTGAACATTCTCCACAAAAAGCATAAAAGATATTAAAATAAATTCTGCTTACGGTAAATTCACATTGAAAAAAAGCTAGAT
The DNA here is from genome assembly GCA_023376005.1 of Doryteuthis pealeii. Taxonomy (NCBI): domain Eukaryota; kingdom Metazoa; phylum Mollusca; class Cephalopoda; order Myopsida; family Loliginidae; genus Doryteuthis; species Doryteuthis pealeii. The sequence goes on along the minus strand of JALAJA010001459.1, from coordinate 9,750 downwards.
CACCAAAGTTAAGCAGCGATACGACGTTTAATCTATATAGTTGAACATAAAAGCAACAGCAGGTACTGTAAGAAACCTAATATCAAAATGACTTGATTCAGCATTAAATCACTGAAAGGTTGATATGCCGCAAAACAAAATTCTAACCAACCTACCAATCAGCTTCAACACATATAATATGAAGATTTCAATAGGAGTTTCGACCAACAGAAACTCTCTGAATAAAATGCATTGAATGCCAAATTAAAGAAAATGAATGTTTCAGATATTGTTATTACATAGTTGTGTGCACTCATAGCGGACATTGCGCTCGGAGAGGTATGTATCCATTTATTTTCCTCCACTTAGGGTAAATAGTAGGACACACTGGGAAGTCTATTCCTGATATGGCAACCAGTTTTCTCTGCTTAAAATAAACTTGGCCTCGCACCCTGCTCTTGGTTAATGCATGTATTGGTAATTTCTATCTCTTGAGAAATACAATTGGCTTTCAAGGCCTTCAGTTCCTGAATCGATTAGTAAGGTAAATTAATCTCATGGTTCCAGAGCAGTGTCCCGTAGGCAGTACCTGTCTACTCCGTCTAAAGGAAACGGACTGGCTTTAATTGCAAAGGTGCTTAACCACGATTTATTCCACTGACCACCGCATGTGCTTTGTTTTGTGCGTGCTCCGAACGTTAAAGAAACTAGCAATATAATGCACCCTCCGGGTGCAAGTATTTAAGTTTTAATATAATAAAATATCATATTAAATTCGGAAAGCTAAAGAAACTGAATAAAATGCAGATAAAAGATTTGGAACAGAGGGGGTATGATTGAAAATAGAAAAACTTTGAACTAACTCTTCCATCATTTTCCGTTACTCCGTCTTTCATTGATAATTTTCCTAATTCAACTATTTAGTTAAATAGGAAGTAAAGAATAATATTACAGTCATTTCTCTTGTTAATGGATTTCTTTTAAGATTTATCCCCGAATTTTTGCTCATATTCAATAAGATAAAAACCAAACAATTAGAAATCAATAATACTAAGCATATATTTTATAAATCAAAATTTCTAATATCAATATGCAAATTAGCCTTCCCATTCACACTGTGAACCGCTATTTTGTTGTATATATAAATACAATTGCATGTTATTAGTATGTAGATATGGGCAACAGTCTTATGAATGTAAACAATTTTATTAATAATTGAAGTTTAGATAAAAAATAAAATCATGGAGAATGTGATGTAAATAACAAAGAGAATTGTGACTTGTATAGTAATATAGTTTCGGTTACAGACAGAAAAACCACACAATCTCCGTTATAATAAGATATTGGGTTTCCAGCCTGCTGAAAGGTCAGGAAAATAACTACAACTTTAATATCGACATTTTTTAACATATTTAGTGTTCTAAATGAATCTCAAAGTTCCTGGTTCGATACCGGCTCCCACCAACTCAGCGCATGATTCGCACAAACTGCACAATTTGATCTGTGTGGTAAAGTAGGGAGCCGACGATAGGTATGGCGCTCCACCCCAGCAAAAACAATATCCCTGGTCTAGCACTATCACAAAGGGGATAGACTCCCTTACTGTCTGTCTGATATTGTCAATAGGCCATCTGCTAACTTTACTTATATTTTTTTAGTGTTTTAGATATCACAATCCAGTCAGAAGTTTTCAAAATGTTTCGCTCAATAATGTTTGTTCTTTCGTGCATATAAAATAGTAATGTCGTATTCTCTGTATACGAACCTTTAAAAATAGTTGGCAATGATTTTTTTTACATGTCTGGTAGGCTGTGTAATTGTTTTTGTTCGATCAATTTCTGCTTTGACTCCTGCTCAGTCAGCAATACTAAATCCCAGCGTTTGATCAGGTCATGTGACCTACTTCAAAGACATTATTCTGAAAGGCTTCAAATAGTTATACTCGGATCGTACGATTTAGATTTTATAAATATGAGAAGAAATAAAAGAAAGAAATCTGTCAAATAATATTCTGGTTTTTATTCGGTTGTTCCGAAGAGTATGGTAACTTTTTAGTAATAGATTAGACGTCTTGTTAACGTGTTTATTTCTCATTGCTGGTGAGCCTATGATGATACTTGTGTTCTATTTAGTAAGAAGTGCACGACACTGATTACCATTTCATAGTTATCTCTTCGTTACATCCAGAATTTAGTGATTAGAAAATTACTTCAGCGCGACGCACACACCACAAACCTATTACTCAGCTGGCAAATTGGGCCCAGCAATTGCTGCAATAGAAAATTGGGATTGATACAGGTGTGATCAGTTTAAATTAGGACAAGAATTAATCATTGATTTTCTCTTACATAACTTAAGTAATGGTTGGTTGGTTGGTTGGTTGGTTGGTTGGTTGGTTGATTGCTTAGTTTTACGGCATGTCAACCCTTATTGGGTAATTTACTGCCAATTTACTTCTTAAAAGTCATGCAGTTGGACGACTTCAAGTAACAATACTAATCATCATCATTTGCAAACAACTATAATTCCAAGTAATTATTCCTAATACAAATTATATTAACATAGTTATGTACTTTCAAGTATTCACATCTAATACTAATCATTTATAAACAGTTATATGATTTTAAGTGATTATACACTATTATGGTTATCGTCGTAAGAAACGGGCTCGAAAAGTCGTTTAAATCTTGCGGTAAGACTGTTTACGTTTCACTTCAAGCTAATACCGCTTGCAAATGTATCAATTGCTCTTTTTCCCCAGCTATGGGTAAATAGTAGACCGACTGGTGTCTTAGATCTTGGTAAGGCAACTTGTCAAGAAGAAAAATCGAAGAATTTTCTTTCGTTTTATCTCCCTCTTTTCGCATTCTCTCCTTCTTGTCTAACCCTCTTTCTACCCCTCTATCTCTTGCCATTTCTACTCCTCTCTCCCTCTCTCCACCTATTTATCTCAATTAAGTTTAACGGAAACCAACGACCATCAAGCTGACCTTCCACCTTCCACATATTTCCCATCTCGTTCTTCTTTCGAAATTGAAGGCTCCAGATACATAACTTATGTCATAACTCTACCAGCAAACCGATAAAGAGATATGCAGTGTAATTGCAAAGGCCCTCATAGCCGAACAAGAATCGTTGTTGGAAACGACAACCAAGTTCAAATGCTGGATGAGTCTGCTTGTGTTTCACTTTGCACTAAATTCCGTAAGAAATGCATGAATTCTCCCAATCAGTAAATTGTAGGACAAATTGGATTCTTTACTTTTAGTTACGCAAAACAACATATTAGAAGTTCAAAACCTTCTTTACAACTTGCGTCAACTCCTGACCTTAGCTGAAGGGAGCGGGGGTAAATACATCCTTGCAAAGTGCAAACAAAGCATTTTTATAGATTATACATTTTTATGCAGCATTAACATTAACAGCAAAATAGCAAAATACCAGCCTACAATGTTATCTTGCTTTCTTTCCATATCCTGTTGTTTGTTTGTTTGTTGTAAGCTTTCCTTATTATATAATTAATATTATCATTATGACCAGCATAGATTATAATTACTATTCTCTTGTGTCATCAATATTTACTTGAAACAATATTACTGCTTGACCTCACCAGAAAACCAACCAACCAACCACCCGTAACATCTTTTTTTTCTGTTTTATTTCTTGTTAATTTATCGATAATCGTTGTCTGAGAAAAAACATAGAAAAATAAAGAAACCTTATTAAAATGTCCACAAGTTTAATTGCTTTTAATAATTAATTATATGCCTGTCTGTTTTATATTCTTTCCTTACACTTAATTAAAAGTATCCAAGACTGACATAATCTCGGATAATTATCTATTCACATTCCCTTGTGATTTGATCATTAATAATGCATCTATCTGTGAATAATGTTTTTATAAACGTATCTTCAAATTACTAGCGTGAGTCAAATGTTTTCATTTTTTTAAATGATTTGATACGTTTGCGGTACTTATATTATGTAATCGAAGCAGTTCAAGTTGAGAAATATACCCATTGTAGTTGATATTACCATGGTTAGGGAGTGCGCTGACACGTTGTGTGTGATTTGAAAGCCATACATATGAACTTCCAACGTAGTGTAATCTGGAAACTTATGATTTATGTGTTCTAAAGTCGTTGGTTTTGATAGTTTGGTTGGTTGGATTTTACGGCATGTTAACCCTTGGCTACATTATGTTGAAGACATTTTGTTTTATTTATATTTGTTGGATATTCACATTTTCAAATTCATAGTTTAACACATTTAACTCATTTTTTTAAATCTATTTAACACGTATATGGGACCATAACAAGTATTATGACTCTGGGTCAGTGTGAACCATGTAGTAATGACAAGGATGGAGTAGTCCACCTCCCTCAGAGCTCAAGACATGGAACGTCACCTGTAGATGAAGTTTAATGTCATAACTAGAACACTAAGACCTTCCGCCACCGTCTTCTAGCAGACATATGATAAAAAGGATTATCATAAGAGCAATACAGCCAGAACAATCATATTAGTTCTAAGGATTGACATGACCAACCAATAGATGGAGTGGTTATGGATTAGGAAATATTGGGTATTGGGTAAATAACTTACGTCAAGTTTTGTCTATGTCTTTGTATTCAGAAGATGGGCATTAGGACAAGACACAAACTAATGTCAACTGTAGACGACAGGCACTAGAGAAGACTTGTCAGAAGAGAAATAGAGCTATGGAAACGTTCTCCAGTGGACCCATCCGCTCAGAAAAAGCCTACATCAATCAGCTCTGAGTAGATTCTGGATGCTGTAGTTCGGAAAGTAGCCCTGTTATTCATGTTTGTTTGTGTCTTTATTTTCTTTCTCCTTTTAGAAAACATCCATCATGGATATATATTACTATCCCCTTGCCACTAACAGACGATAAAACAACAAACTAACTGGATTCTAAAAGAAAGTTTATTTCATTTTCATTAAAGTAATACATCAACGTGAGTATTGTTGGAAAAACAAACACCTTGACAAGATTAATTAAGAGGCCTATAAATAATTAGATGTTTTCCTTAGAACCAGCGTGAAAAAGAAAATATTTTATTGCTTTCAAAAAACGACGGTACCATGTGTTGGATGAAAAATGCTTCTGTGTCAGTTTCATCTTTTTTTTCTCACACCCATTGAAAAGAGTCTTCCTTTGTTTTTCCAAATAATACTGGCACGTCTGCTCATAAAACAGACTGTCTCACAAAAATTAAGTTTTCCTCAAATATTTGCCAAACATTTTTTCTATAACTGCATTTTTCAAACATAATGAACAAAAAGTTGCAATGCTTTCATAGTTGTATTATTTTTATTTTTTAAAGTTTCAATAGCCATGTCAGTTGAATTGTTTTAACATGTTAATGTTTTGTTTGTTTGTTTTTTGTAAATTTTGCAAATTCTATTAATTCTACTTTATCATTCCTATTTCAACTTAAATGAAAAAAGGTTCATTGCTTTCTCAGTTCAACTTGATATCAATGGTAAATAAATAATGGATATATTTGAATTGCTAAGAAAACATTTTTGTCAAGAAACTAAATAATATATCTTATAAAATTATCTTTAATGAACGTTGGCGTTAATCTGCTTCTCTCAAACGGATTTGTTTTAATTAGTTTATTTACCTATTTGTAATTTTCAATTCAAATTCATTTTTTATATAAATTGATTTACTTATTAGTTATTCTAAATCTAAATCCATGTTTAAATTATTTTATTTATTAATTCTTAAATTCAAATGCGTTCTTGATATCATTTTATTTACTTATTGATTATTCTAAATTCAAACTGATTTTTTTAAAATTATCTTATTTGCTTATTAGTTCAGATGCTTTTTTGAATCATTTCATTGAATTTTTAATAATTATTTAAAGTAATTTTATACTATATGATTAAAGCATGACATGCTTTTGTAAAATACTTCTATCTATGGACATGCAACAGAGGAGAAATAAATACAAATCGATATGATTTTTTGTTGTTTTCTTTCGTTTTCTTTTTTTTTTTATATCTACAAACAGGCATGAGTAAAATTATCGTCTCCAGCTCTGTTTATTTGCAAGTGTTAAATAGCCCATCTTAATTCTTATCTTTATTGGGTATCCGGGATGAGTTTTCTTGGGTCTACTCGTTGACTTGAATTGGCTCGAGTTTATCTTGGGTTTCGTTAGTTCCTAATTATGAGCCCCAAAATATTGTTCAAACTTGACGTCTTTTTATTTGCCCAAGTCCCTTGATTCTAATGCTCTAAGAGGAACTCCCATTACTTAATTCCCTTTGACAATAGAATTAGCTTTTCCCACAGTCACGTGATATTCTAAACGAATCCGAATTTCCCGTCAAAGACAATAAAATATCAAAAGTTGTCAATAAAACTACCGGTAATTTTCCATAACTACTTGCGTATTACCAGTTAACATTCAAATTCAAATATTCTACTCTTCATTAAAGAATGTATAAGCTACCTATCCATTATGTAACACAACTAGTCAGTCTCGTTGGTGTTAATATGCCAATAAAATTGCTGATTATATTTGTTTACTATGAGAACATGTTTAAATTCCGGTTATAATCGTAAAAACTGATAAACTACGTAAAATCACACTTGAAAATATGCATTATCTATGTGTTGCCAATTACGGATGTTTGCGTACAAAATAACAGTCGATACTTTAATCATAAGATACATCAAAATTACAATTCTGAATAATTATCTGTTTAGGAGTTCCATAACAAAATAACGTTAAATTAAAAGATCTAATTTGACGGATTATTACAAAATGAATTATATTGTTTCTCCTGTTGCAATATTTTATTCAAAAAATGAAGTAAATATAAATGACTGTATTTTCATTTAGTAAAACATCAAACTCTTTGTAGAAGAAAATATTCGAATAGAATATATTCATTTATTTATTTCTAAACTCTGTACCTATCGAATAATGTAAAACATCTCCCGTCGAGTTCTTTCAAAATTAAGCCACACTGTTTACGTGTAATGTTTAATAAAATGTGTTAGGGCTTTCGTTTTGGTACTCGTGTAACTGGTATGGTTCGGAAAAAGCCTGGGGACAGACTTTTTGTTATGTTGTAGCACGCCAGCATCTGAAAAATGGTCACTAATTAACATCGGCGGACGTCAGAATAAAAGCTCTTATATATTGACACAGCAGAGAATCCAGACGGAAAGGGAAAAAGTTGGAGTTATGGGAAAGGTTTGAAATCACGTATTCGGGGAAGTAATATTGTCGCGGTCGCACTTTCAAAAACAAGTGTAAGTCCGAGTAACATTCTACTTCCTTATTTATTTGTTGTATTCAAACCTTGTCTGTTAGAAAAATACATTGATAGTTGACCCAGTAAATAACCAAAAGATGGAGATATTTTTCTGTGTATTTGATGTGCAATCAATTCAAATTGCACCCTGCCGCCGAGAATTAGAATACGTAAGCTGTATCCCCTGAAAACGTGTAATAAGATCCAACTACCAACACAAAAATGTCTAATGGTCAAGTTTGGTTTGGTTTCTTGGAGTAATCACATATCAATCTTTGTGGGTAATTTAACTCTTTGTTTGCTGTAAACTCCATACAGCAGCTCTCGCAACCACACTCAAGCCAAAGTACAAAAACTGATCGTTAGTTCATTACAATTGAGCAGAATGGTTCAGATTACAATAACAATAGGGTTTATTTTAATAGAATGGGTTCTGCGGTGAATACATAAGGTACTTTCAAATATCCTATTAACCAGATAAAAAAATACCAAGAATTTTGTTACAGGCATGGGTACATTTGGTAGGCAAAGAGTTAATGACAAAACTATCCTTGTAAAAGAACGGTAAAGATACTATTTAATCCATAGTTGGGGGACAAAATGGGTTCATACATTTCCCAAGGATGTTTGTTCGAACGTTATAGTGATATTGAAATTTGAACTCGCTTACTACGATTTTGCAGTCCAGCACGTTAGCCACTATACCACGGAGACTTCTCCTTATGGCCAGGGTCCATTCAGGATATCTAGGGACGCCAGGATATCCTATCAATGACTTTACTCCTAGGTTCACTCTGACCCAGATTGGTAGTACCTGTTACTATCCAATCTATGGTGAAATAGTTCTGTTTAAAATGATTATTCGATAAAAACTTAACAAACAACTAAAGAAAAATGTTAATATGAACATACAACGAACCTCTGAGTATAGAATAACACTAGACGGTTTGGCATGCCGTTAAGATCAATCAATCATTAATTTCAGGTGTGCATCCAGATATACAACATCAATATCAAATTTTCATTCAAAATAGTTTTTTAAATAATATCTATAATATCTAGCTTGGCACACTTGGAATTATTGACATAATTACTTGTGAATAAACAAATCAAGAACAGCTATGAGATATGTGTGTGTATGTCAATATATGTATATATTGTCCATTGGGAAAACAAACATGAGTCAATATTTGGCTTGTTAATATGAGAATTACCTAATAATCAACGTTTGGATAATGCCATGTAAGAAAGTGAATATTTTCCTTCAGACTTTTCCCAGAATAATGTTATTCATTTAGCATCGAAAACAGCTAACCGTCATTGACAAAAAATACACACGTTCAATCGGCTGTAATTAATCCATATCTTGATTAATTCAGTGGACTTAACCCTGAAGATCCTTATGGTGAAACTCGAGTAGTTTATTTCTGTGTACTATAATCATAATATAATAATATATATATATATATATATATATATATATGTGTGTGTGTGTGTGTGTGTGTGTGTGTGTGTGTGTGTGTGTGTGTGTCAACATAAGATCAAACAGAAAAAAAACAAACGAGAAAGTAGAAATGGAAGAAAAACCTTAAATGAATACTTCAATAAAACTAATAATAATAATAATATATAATAATAATAATAATAATAATTCCGACCAAGGGACCAGAACTAACAAGAAGATACTTTATCATCTCCTGGTTTTTGCCGTCCCGGTGTATCATGAGAGTGAAAATGTAAGAAAAGGAAAAATAGGCTAATACTTTGGTCCATGCCAGGGAACTGAAAAAAAAACCTGGAAGATGAGGTAAAGGTTGTGCACATTGAAATTCATGCCCTTAGAACGAGCCCCAAGGGCTTGGAAAAGAGACTGGATGATTGTTAATTAGAAGAAGAATCGAGACCATCTAAATATCTGCATTGTTAATTTCGGTTAGATTACTTAGAAGACTCCTGGAGACATGAGGAGACTTGCTGTTATTCGGATGCCATTGAGGTACCACCAACTAATGCCGGTGTGAAAAAGTCGCAAGGATATAATAATAATAATAATAATAATAATAATAATAATAATAATAATAATGATAATAATAATAATAATAATGATAATAATAATAATAATAATAATAATATATCTGATCACCATAGTTGACGATTAGGAAATGTTTGTGATTATCATTAATATACAGAAATTTGACAGTTTCATATGTGTGTGTGTGTATGTGTATGTGTATGTGTATGTGTGTGTGTGTCTCTGAGAGAGAGAGAGAGAGAGAGAGGGAGAGGGAGGAGATGGAGAGAGAGAAAGGGCGAGGAGAAAGGGTAGAGAAAGTAAGGTGTGCCTAATAATATGCTTTCGATGTTGCCTGCCTTTGAGTGACAAAAATCAATGTATCTCTGGCAATATATTTCTATTTATTTGCCGATGTTTGAATGTAGCTTTCTTCAGTTTTTCATCATTAAACGTTT
>JALAJA010001458.1:12500-29572 GCA_023376005.1 Doryteuthis pealeii | reverse complement strand
AAGACGAACTAGTATTGATAACGAAAAGAAAAAGAGAGAACTTGTCAACTGGTAGATTTTGCAGTTTCAACAGATCACAGGGTGAAGATGAAGGAAAACGAAAAGATAGATAAATACCTGGTCTTAGCCAGCGAATACAAAGCTAGGTATGACTGGGTTGGGAAAGTGATCTACTGGGAATTATGCAAAAAAATAAATGTTGACCATACAACAAAAAGGTATATGCATAAACCAGAATCTGTTCTTGAGAACGAAACGCATAAAATTCTCTGGGACTTCGAAATAAAGACGAATCACCTTATCCCAGCAAGAAGACCAGACCTAGTGTTGATTAATAAAAAATAAAGAACCTGTCAACTGATGGATTTTGCAGTTCCAGCAAATAACAGGGTGAAGATGAAGGAAAACGAAAAGATAGACAAATATCTGGACCTTGCCAGAAAATTGAAAAAGTTGTGAAATATAAGGATCAAAGTGATACCAATTGTAGTTGGTGCACTTGGAACGGTCCCAAAAAAACTTGGAAAAGAAGACTGGAGGATCTGGAAATTATAGGAAGAATTGAGACCACCCAGACTACAGCATTACCGCAATCTGTTAGAATACTCAAGAGCCCTGGAGACCCGAGGAGAATTGTTGTCACTCAGACTTCAGTGAAAAAACAGTAAATGTAGACTGTGTAGTGACAGAGATGAGACTGTAAACCATGTATTAAATGAATGTAGCAAACTAGCACAACGGGAATACAAATATAAGGATCAAAGTGATACCAATTGTCGTTGGTGCACCTGGAACAGTCCTAAAAATCTTGAAAAAAAAACAAAACTGGATGATAACAGCATTGTAGTAATCGGCTAGAACACGCAGAAGGTTCCTGGAGACACGAGGAGACTTGTTGTCACTCAGACTCAAGTGAAAGATCATCAGCTAACGCTGCTGTGAAAAAAAAATGCTTATACAAACAAATGGTACAAAAAGGTCACAAAAGCAAGAAAACAGAAATGGGAAGAAAAATAATTATATGAATACATCAAGCGAAAATTGGTGAGATAGCACTTGAAAAGACCAGGACATGGATAAGAAAAGGAAACCTCAAGAGAGAAACCGAATCACAATGCAATACGAACAAATTATATCGAAACAAAATAGATGAGACACAACAGAACAGCAAATGTAAGGCGTATGGAAAGAAAGAGATGAAACAATCAACAATATATTAAGCGAATGCAACAAACAAGCACATTGAGAATAAAAGGCTAGACACGACTGGGTTGGAAAAGCGATCCATTGGGAATTGTGCAAAAAATTCAATTTTCACCATACAACTATATTGCCCAAACCTGAATCTGTTCTGGAGAATGAGACGCATAAAATTGACACACAGACGGATTATCAAATCCTGACTAGAATAACAAATCTTGTGTTAATTAACAAGAAGAAAACTTGTCATCTCGTGGTTTTTTGTCGTTCAGGTGGATCACCAAGTGAAAATATTTGTATGTATGTACATATAAGTATATATATGTACATATATGTATATATACACACAACTTCTAAAAATCTTCGTCATACACACACACATATATATATATATATATAAGAAATTAAAAAAAATCAACTGAAAGAAGTCTTTTTCACTGAACAGATGGACTCGCCACTTCTAATACCGTTCTCTGCCCGAATTAAAAATTATTTTAATTCTAAAAACTTTTTAAAAACAATTTCTTGTTAAAGAAATTGTCTCCTGACGATGACCTAAGGTCGAAAGTAGTCGAGAAAAATAAACAGCATAAAAGAAATATTCTTGTTTGTCTTATCACTTTTTGTTCATCTATATATATATTATGTATCTATATCTATATCCACACACACACACACACACACACACAACACACACACACCACACACACACACACGCACACACACACACAACACACACACACACGCACACACACACAAATATATATATATATTTTATTTACAAATACATTTTAATATTTACAATACATTTAAAATACATTATCCAGGACAGATATGTATTGTAAAATATTAAATAGATACAAGCTCTTACAGAAGTAATTGAGCACTTTATTATCATTTCTCCAATACTAACAAGGAATTAACTATATATATATATAATAATAATATATATATTATATATTATATATATATATATATATATATTTTCCTTCTTTCAAAGGTATATATATATTAATATATATATATATATATATATATATATATATGATGGCAGCAAACTCGTATTCAAGTATTGCCATTGGCTTGATATAGTAACAATAACAAAAAAAAAAAAAAAAAATGCTCAATAGTTCAAACAAATAATGGTGAGCTGGAAAAAAGTTCAACAATGAGCTGCACGAAAGTGGCTCTTTAGTCCTGCCAAAGTCTTGCACACCTTCCCACAATTACAGGTATTTCCAGGGAGCACAGGGTATTATTAGTCCATCTCGCCGATGCACAGATTTATATATAATATATATATATATTATTATATATATTATAACGAACATACATACACACACACACACACACACACACATATATATATATATATAAGAGAGAGAGAGAGAGAGAGAGAGAGAGAGGGGAGGGGAGGGGGAGAGAGATTGAATGATATGAACTGATTGAAATAGATAGATAGATAGATAGATAGATAGATAGATATGAACAGACTGAGATAGATAGATAGATAGATAAATAAATAGATATGAACAGACCGAGATAGATAGATAGATAGATAGATTTGAACAGACTAAAATACATAGATAAATAAATAGATACATAAGACCTGCAGATAGATAGATAAATAGATAGATATATAATGAACTGACTAAGACAGACAGATAGATAGATAGATAGATAGATAGATAGATAGACAGATAATGAACTGACTAAGACAGATAAATAGATAGATAGATAATGAACTGATTAAGACAGATAGATAGATAAATATATATATAATATATATATATATATAGATAGATAATGAATTGATTAAGACGGATAGATAGATAGATAGATAATGAACTGACTAAGATAGGTAGATAGATAGATAGATAATGAACTGACTAAGATAGATAGATAGATAGATAATGAACTAAGACAGATAGATAGATAGATAGATAGATAGATAGATAATGAACTGACTAAGATAGGTAGATAGATAGATAGATAATGAACTGACTAAGACAGATAGATAGATAGATAATGAACTAAGACAGATAGATAGATAGATAGATAGATAGATAGATAATGAACTGACTAAGATAGATAGATAGATAGATAGATAGATAGATAGATAATGAACCGACTAAGACAGATAGATAGATAGATAGATAATGAACTGATTAAGACAGACAGACAGACAGTCAGATAGACAGACAGATAGATAGATAGATAGATAGATAGATAGATGCATCCCTCCATTTATCCCATCTCATTGACATGACTGCATTGGAGAAACGAAGTCCTGATATCATTTTCTTTTATGATTATTCACCCGCCGTTTCACATTTCAATTTATTGATTCAACAAACTGTAAAATTCACAATTCCCCTTTCCATTCGCGCCTTTTTTCCCGCGCTCCCTTTGCAACATGTGCGCATGCGTTGTAGCTATGTACACCCTCGATTGGTCGGTGTGTGCGTAAGCCGAAGGTCGGCTCATCCCGCAAGCGTTGGGGGTTGGGCGGGGGGCGATTATCCGAACGGTATCGCGCGTCGGCAACTACCGAACAGGGACTCTAGGCCTCGTTCTCGCTTTCACACTGTTTGGTTTGTTTGGTTCTGTTTGTTTTGTTTTACGGCATATCAACCCTCAGCGGGTCATTTAATGCGGACAAAGTTTTGAAATTAATTGATTCCTAATGGATAATCAATTTTGTTTATAAACTGATGTTTTTATATTTATCCCGTAGATGGGACCCCAACAGATACTACCACCACGAATCAGAGTGGACCAGGAAGCAATGCTGATGAAGAGGTGCTCCACATTCCCCAGACCTTCAGAACTGGAACCTCTCCATCAGATAGAGTTTAAGAAAATAAGAACTTCAATATTTTGTTTTACAGCATATCAACCTCAGTGAGTCATTTAATGACGACAAAGTTTTGAAATTAATCCATTCTTAATAAAATTATATCATAGAATATAGACATGAACCTAATCAATAGTATACAACATAATCCCCAATAATGCTAACACATTTTTAAAACCAATTACTAAAAAGTATAAATGTAATACACGATATGTATCACTTCCTAACCGTTAGGCATGACATAACATGGATACTCAATTTTTTATGAATACAATTTTGTATTTAACCATTCCGGGTCAGAGTGGACCAGGGTGTAATGGTAATGAAGGGGGTGCTCCACATTCCCCAAACCTCCAAAACTGGAACCTCACCATCAGATAGACTTTAAAGTCATTCCCAGTACATGTAGACCCTCAGCCACCGCCTTCTAGCACCCATATGATGAAAAGGGGTTGGGGCTTGCCATAAGGGCAATAGGGTTGGGGCAATCATATAGGTGCTAAGGCTTGACGTGACCAGCCGATTGATCAGGGGGAGGGGCTCTCCGACCGCCTGTCTAACCCAAGTAAGGGCAAAAGTGGAGTATTGCATGTCATGGAGTGCTCAGCTACCTAGGTTCCATCCTCAAGCATCACGGGACGCTACCCACGGCCAACAAGTAGCTCCATTTGTGGGAGTCTTACACCTCTGCAGAGGCTTTCACTCTGTGCGGGAATGGTTTTAATACTCTTTCACTACACACCCTATCATGACAAATAATTTATATTACTATATAGGTTACAAAGAAAACTCTTATCACTGGCATGCCACGGAAATTGCTACGGATGTAATGGATTCTGGTCTTTCGAAAAGGTATGAGCCCGAATTGAAACGCAAGCAGCCTCATCAAGGATTTGAAGGCCAATTTCTCATGACGATAACCATTACACATTTGCGATATATATATATATATATATATATATATAATATATATATATATGGAAATACGATGAGGTAATTAATCCGACAATATGGGAAGAAAATATTTTCAAAAAATATAACAAACACAGGATGTTACGATCAGAGGATACAATTCTATGTGTCTAGACAGTATTTCCGTATTAAACCATCATCAGGACACTGTTACAGAAATTTTTATGAGGGACAAAATGAAAAATGTTAATGTCAGTTCTCGTTTTCTTTCGCGGAGAAAACGAGAACTGACTCTTAACATTTTTATACACACACACACACACACACACACACACACACACACATACACACACACACACACATATATATATATATATGTATATATATATATATATGAAAGTACGTAAATAAACATTGTGTTTATTTGATATGGCTTTTAGCCGACAATTTTTGGAGGATATGTGCTTAATTGAAGTCATACCTAATTTTGAAAATTAATTAGTTAATAATTAATGAATTTAGGCGGGCATATATGTTCAAATGTAAGGCTAAACATTTTCTCGATCTGTTTAGCCTTACATTTGAACATATATGCCCGCCTAAATTCATTAATTATTAACTAATTAATTTTCAAAAATTAGGTATGACTTCAATTAAGCACATATCCTCCAAATATATATATATATATATATATATATATCTTATTATAATGGAGATTGTGTGTTTGTCTGTCTGAAGCCGAAACTAAATCACTACTCAAGTCACAATTCCCTTAGTTATTGACGTCACATTCACCATGAATTTATTTTTATTTAAACCTCAGTTATTGATAAAATTGTTATACCTAATTAATACTTTTGACTTTATATACATTCTAATAACAGGCAATTGTATTTATATATGCAACAAAATAGCGGGTTACAGTGTGAACAGGAAAGCTAATTTGCATATTGATATTAAAAGTTTAATTTTATTAAATATGCGCTTGGTATTATTGATTTCTAATTGTTTGTTTTTTTCTTAATGAATATGAGCAAAAAACTCGGGGATAAATCTTAAAAGAAATCCTTTAATATAAAGAAATAAAAGTAATTTTATTCTTTACTTCCTAATTTAACTAAATAGTTTAATTAGGAAATTCAACAATAAAAGGAGGAGTGATGAAAAATGATGGAAGACTTAGTTTCAAAGTTGTTCTATTCTTCGATTATACCCCCTCTGTTTCAAATCATTTTATTTGGATTTTTATTTAGTTTCAAAAGTATTTCAAATTTAACATATTTCATTACATTAAAATTCAAATACTTGCACCCGGAGGGTGCATATATTTGCTAGTATATATATATATATATATATTATATATATATATATATATATATATATATATATATATATATATATATATATATATATATATATATATATATATATATATATATATATATATATATATATATATATATATATATATATATATATATATATATATATATAGGGGGGGGTTGTCTAACTCTAACATAGTCCATACCTGGAGAAAATTTCAGAAAAATCGAAGGGGGTGGATGACAATATTAATTTTTTTCTGGATTATTTGACATGGAATTACCCGTACGTATCCCTGACAATCTCTCTCTCCATCCGTCCCTATCGCTCATTATTCTTGGGAGGTCCTCTATGCAGCATCCTGTATCCGCACAGAGCTAATCAATGTACGTCGGTCCACACTGACGTGCCCATGTGCTGGCTTCCACAGGAGGACGTCGCTTATGAGTTCGTCCTTGCTTCACCAGCAGTGTCCCGCGTGTCTTGTCCGTCTTACTCGGATGGTTTGGGTGATATGTGGCAGGTGGCCGTACAGCTGCTTACTCGTGGGTTGTTGCTCCCATGACTTGTTCAGGATCACCCGCTGCATTCTTGTGCATCTCCCATCTAGTTTATTCTCTAGTTTCTTCGTTAGGGTCCAGGTGGTGCAGTCATACAGCAGCACTGACACGACAACAACCTGGAAGAACTGTCCCTTTAACTTGTCTGTGAGATTGGATTTCCATATGACCGATAATTTATTTATAGCGGCCCATGCATTTCCTATACGTGCATTATATATACTAGCAAATATATGCACCCTCCGGGTGCAAGTATTTAAGTTTTAATATAATAAAATATTGTATTAAATTAGAAAGGCTAATGAAACTAAATAAGAATACAGATAAAAAGATTTGAAACAGAGGGAGTATAATAAAAAATGGAACAACTGAAACTTACTCTTCCATCACTCCCGTCTTTCATTGTTGTTTTTCTAATTTAAGTATTTAGTTAAAAGAGGAAGTGAAGAATAAAATGAAAGTTATTTTATCTTGTTAATGGATTTCATTTAAGATTCATGAAGAGATTTTTGCTTATATTCATTAAAATAAAACCAAACAGTTAGAAATCAATAATACTAAGCACATATTTATTAAAATCAAATTTTTAAGATCAATATGCAAATTAGCCTTTCCATTCACACTGTAAACCGCTATTTTGTTGTATATATAAATACAATTGCGTATTATTAGTATGTAGATATGGTTAACAGTCTTAATGATGTAAAACAATTTTATTAATAATTGAGGTTTAAATAAAAATAAAATCATGGAGAATGTGATGTCAATAACTAAAGGGAATTGTGACTTGTATAGTAATATAGTTTCGGTTACAGACAGACAAACCCACAATCTCCATTATAATAAGATATATATATATATATATATATATATATATATATATAATATATAGGGGGGAGATTGTCTAACTCTAACATAGTCCATACCTGGACAAAATTTCAGAAAAATCGAAGGGGGTGGATGAAAATATTACTTTTTTCTGGATGATTTGAGATGGAATTACCCGTACAAATGAAAACAAAGTATATGGAGTGATTTTCCAAAAGGTTTTCTAAAATATTGTTCCTTGCAAGCACTTTCACATAATTCATTAACCATTTTCTGTTGGCCGTGGGTGGCGATCTGTGATGCTTAAGGACGGAATCTTGGTTATTTCTTATTAGTTTATAACTTTTGAATAATTTCGATTTTTCGGACTATTGTCCTCATCTTTGTTGTGGTAAGTATTATTTGTATTATTCGGACTATTGTCCTCATCTTCATTGTTATCTGTACAACGTTTCGGCCGATGTGCCCTCCGGCCTTCAGGTATTTCTTCTTAGTCTCGGGAACCTTCTTGGACTCGCGAACCTTCTTTTCAAACTCGGGAACCTTCTTGTCGTAATCGGGAGACATCTTTGAACCTGAACCTTTATTCAGTCCACGCAGGTATCTTGTTTTCATTCCGTAGCTGGGGTAGAGGCGTTAAACTGTGTTAATTACTATTCTATGTTATTGCTGCCCTTGATCAGATTTAAACCTGCAATCTAGAGATACGTGTCTCTTAGAACTATATTAACCTAACTCCTTTATCCACTAGGCCATATATCCAATTGGACAATCCAGTGTGAATTTGAAGATGAGGACAATAGTCCGAATAATACAAATAATACTAATCATCAAGCCTTATCTAAAGAATTCATAGAAATTAGTTGGTTGGGTTTTATAGACAGCAAGGCAAAAGCAGAGATTTGAACCTGCAGTCTAGAGATAAGTGTGACTTAGAACTGTCATAACCTAACTCCTTTATCCACTAGGCCATATGTCCAATTGGACAACCCAGTGTGAATTTGAAGATGAGGACAATAGTCCGAATAATACAAATAATACTAATCATCAAGCCTTATCTAAAGAATTCATAGAAATTAGTTGGTTAGGTTTTATAGACAGCAAGGCAAAAGCAGAGATTGAACCTGCAGTCTAGAGATAAGTGTGACTTAGAACTGTCATAACCTAACTCCTTTATCCACTAGGCCATATGTCCAATTGGACAACCCAGTGTGAATTTGAAGATGAGGACAATAGTCCGAATAATACAAATAATACTAATCATCAAGCCTTATCTAAAGAATTCATAGAAATTAGTTGGTTAGGTTTTATAGACAGCAAGGCAAAAGCAGAGATTGAACCTGCAGTCTAGAGATAAGTGTGACTTAGAACTGTCATAACCTAACTCCTTTATCCACTAGGCCATGTGTCCATGTTATTGTGGTAGTTATTAGCTAAAAATGATTTCCCAGGTTGTATCATCACTACGTATAGATACACTGAAAACACAAGAGGAAGACCGGAGGATACAGCGGCCGAAACGTTGTGCCAATAACTACTACAATAAAGATGCAGACAGTAGTCCGAAAAAACAAAATTGTTCACATCAAGCCTCATCTAAAAAAAATACAAACAAATAACTTGTTATTCGTTAATGAATATTTTAGATGCGTTTTTTTAATTTTAATTTTAATTTTAATGGACACCACAATTGTGTATCAAATTAGCGCATCAATTTACTGTGATATTCTAGTAGGGGGGTTGTGCAATGGTATGCAAGCTAGTCACGAAGATCCATTACTGCTGAATAGCAGGTTCGATTCTTGCTTCATTCTCCATACTTGCAACCTTGTCTCACATCCTACCCATGATGAACGGGTTGGGTAATTACCTATTGTAGTCGAGGAATCTTCGAAATGGTCCATGATAAAATTAATTATCTATCTATCTAACTATCTATCTGTGTCTGTTCATATCTATCTATCTATCTAATCTATATCATTTCTTTCTTTCTTTCTTTCTTTCTACTTATCTGTCTCAGTGTGTTCATATTCATCTATCTATCTATGTAATTTCTTTCTTTCTTACTTTCTTTCTATCTATCTATCTATCTATCTATCTATCTATCTATCTATCTCAGCGTGTTCATATCTATCTATCTATCTATCTATCTATCTATCTGTCTATCTATCTATTTATCTAGTGTTCATATCTATCTATCTATCTATCTATCTCAGTCATATCTATCTATCTATCTATCTATCTGTGTTCATATCTATCTATCTATCTATCTATCTATCTATCTATCTCAGTGTGTTCATATCTATCTATCTATCTATCTCATGTGTTCATATCTATCTATCTATCTATCTATCTATCTATCTAGTGAGTTCATATCTATCTATCTATCTATCTATCTATCCATATCTATCTATCTATCTATCTATCTATCTATCTCAGTCTATTATCTATCTATCTATCTATCTATCTATCTATCTATCTCATATATCTATCTATCTATCTATCTATCTATCTATCTCTATCCTATCTATCTATCTATCTATTCCCACCTTTTTTTTTATCTATCATATATTTGTCTGTCTATTTATCTATCTCAGTGTTTCTTATCTATCTATCTATCTATCTATCTATCTATCTATCTATTCCAACCTGTTTTATGTATCTGTCTATCTCAGCCTCTTCGTATCTATCTATCTATCTATCTCAGTCTATTCTATCTATATCTATCTATCTATCTATCTATTCCAACCTGTTTTATCTATCTATCTACCTCAGTCTATTCATATCTATCTATCTATTACTTTAGTAATCCAATCCTTCCTTAAAACAACAACAGCAACTGAAAACGAAAAACAAAAGGGAAATATCCAATCTGAGATTTTCTTATTAATAAAACGAATGAAATTAAACAGACGAACAAAAACAAAAAAAAAAAAATAACAAATAAAAGAAAAAAAGAAAATTTGAAAATCCAACAATCAAATAAATAAACAGAACTTTGCGAATATTTCATAAAAAAAAGAAGAAAAAAAAAGGAAAAGAAATGTAGATTTGTATCCAAGCAACGGAGCATCGAATAATTATTCAGGGATGCGTTGAAAGTAGAAATGACGTCAGAGATGTAATTACTAAAATCTCGTCTCAAATGCCCAAAGCAGACATTGAAGGCGGGAAAGTGAAAACGGGGGAGAGAGAAAAAACAAACTCATATTAACATAGATTGAGACAATTGGAAACAATGGCGACACTAGAAGAAAGAAAGAAAGAAAGAAAGAAAGAAGAAGAAGAAAAAGAAGAAGAAGAAGAAGAAGAAGAAAGAAAGAAAGAAAGAAAGAAAGAAGAAAGAAGAAGAAGAAGGTGAGAGAAGAAAAAGAAGAAGAAAGAAAGAAAGGAAGAAAAGAAGAAAGAAAAAGTAGAAGAAGAAGAAAGAAGAAGAAGAAGAAAAAGAAGAAGAAGGAGAAAGAAAGAAAGAAAAGAAGAAGAAGAAGAAAGAAGAAAGGAAAAAGAAAGAAAGAAAGAAAGAAAGAAAGAAGAAGAAGAAGAACAAGAAGAAAGAAAGAAAGAAGAAGAAAGAAAGAAAGAAGAAGAAGAAGAAGAAGAAGAAGAAGAAGAAGAAAGAGTTGAGGAAAAAGAAAGAATTGAAGAAGAAAAATGTAAATAATAAGAAGACGAAGAAGAAGAAGATGAAGATTTGAAGCAGAAGAAAAAGAAGAAAATGTAGAAGAATAAGTAAAAGAAAACATGAACAAAGAAGATGAAAAAAAAAATCGAGACCTGGAAGAAATCTATAAATCTATATATATATATATATATATATATATATATTATATATATATATATATATTCTTTTCCAGTTGTGAAATTTCCTCACAAAAATCAGCAACAGAAATTTGTGAAATAGGTGCACCGTTCTGGATTTTCAAAAGAGAAAAAATAAATAAATAAATAAAATAAAATAACAGAAAAAAGAAAGTCTAATTAGTGTTGAGGTCGTTGGTGCGAGAGAAGGGGTTTATTTGTGTCCCCGAATCTGATAAAACAGTGTCCATCCGTATTAACAAAGGATTTTTAAAGTAGGTGATTCTTATGCAAAGTGGTCACAAAACGATAACAAAATACAGTAGTAATAAACTAAAACCAAAAAACAACAACAAAAACAAACGAAAATGACTATAATAATAATAATAATGATAATGATAATGATAATAATATATAATGGTGATTGTGTGTTTATCTGTCTGTAACCGAAACTATATCACTATTCAAGTCACAATCCCCTTTGTTATTTACATCAAATTCTCCATGATATCATTTTATTTGAACCTCAATTATAAATAAAATAGTTTTACGTTATCAATACTATTGGCCTTATCTACATAATAATAATAATAATAATAATAATAATAATAATAATAATAATAATCTCTGGGACTTTGAAATGAAAACGGATCACCTTATCCCAGCAAGAAGACCAGACCTAGTGTTGATAAACAAAAAAGAAAGAACTTGTCAACTGGTGGATTTTGCAGTGCCAGCAGATCACAGGGTGAAGCTAAAGGAAAATGAAAAAATGGACAAATATTTGGACCTTGCCAGAGAACTGAAAAGGTTATGGAATATGAAAGTCAAAGTGATACCAATTGTAGTTGGTGCACTTGGAACAGTCCCAAAGGGATTGGAAAGTTTGGAAATCAGAGGAAGGATTGATACCATCCAGAACACTGCACTGCTGCAATCTGCCCGAATACTCAGAAGAGTCCTGGAGACCTGAGGAGACTTGCTGTCACTCAGACTCCAGTGAAAGACCATCAGCTAATGCTGATGTGAAAACTCAAAAAGAAGAAATAATAATAATAATAATTGAATGCTGCTATTCATAGAATAAGTGAACGCAGCAAACCAACACAAAGAGAATACAAGACTACGCACGAGTGGGTGGGAAAGGTGACCAACTGGGAATCGTGCAAGAAATTAAATTTTCACCAATCAGCTGAATGGTATATGAATCTGCCCTAGAGAATTAGAAAGGGGAAGTTAAAAAGAAAAAAAGTTAATAGTATATATATATATATATAATATATATATATATATATCGTTGAAGAAGAAGAAGAAGAAGAAGAAGAAGAAGAAGAAGAAGAAGAAGAAGAAGAAAAGAAGAATTTTTCAACGATTTGAATAATGTAGAGAAGCAGTATTAAGAAAAAGAAACTAAAAGAGTTAAGAAGAAGAAAAATGCGATGAGAGAGAGAGAGAGAGAGAGAGAGAGAGAGAGAGAGAGAGAGAGAGAGAGAGAGAGAGAGAGAGAGAGAGAGAGAAGAAGATGAGAAAGAAGAAGAAGAAAAGAAAAAGTTAATACTTTTTATATTTCTTTGTGTGTGTGTGTGTGCGTGTGTGTATGTGAGTATGTGTAAGAAGAAGAAGAAGAAGAAGAAAGAAGAGAGAGAGAGAGAGAGAGAGAGAGAGAGAGAGAGAGGGGGAGAGAAGAAGAAGAAGAAGAAGAAGAAGAAGAAGAAGAAGAAGAAGAAGAAGAGGAAGTTAATACTTCTTATATTTCTTCTTTGTGTGTGTGTGCGTGCGTGTGTTTGAGTGTGTGTGTGTCTGTGCTGAAGAAGAAAAAAGAATATATATATATATATATATATATATAGATAGATAGATAGATAGAGAGAGAGAGAGAGAGAGAGAGAGAGAGAGAGAGAGAGAGAGAGAGAGAGAGAGAGAGACGTATATTTCATACATTGAAAACAAAATCAATTATTCTTTAGGCACTCTGAAGATTGCATAGGTGAGAAACTGTCAGTAACCTGGCGACGATGACTACATGTCTACGTTACACTAACCTAGATATAAATGCTCTATCAATGATATTGAGCACTGTTTACTTATAGATATAGCACCCATATTTTATATATATATATATATATATATATATATATATATATAATAGAGTAAACTACAGACACGTGTTTCGAGGTATCACCTCTCATCAGTGCAGTTATACCATTTTAGCAGCTACCTCTGGCCGGGTTCGAGACCCGACCGAACTTACGCTCGCCAATCCTCTTACCCATACGGCCATAGTCAGCTGCCATGTATAGCAGGCTATTTAATCGCTACATTTCTAAGCGGAAATGAACTCACATAGAGGTCTCAAACTTTATGTAAACAAAGTGAGTCTTAGCTGAACGCCGAATACGGTGAATTTTGCAATTAAATCTCTTCTAAATAAAGTGTTTTATAAACAAAGATAATACAAAGGAAATGCTACACAGAAAAATATAATACGAAATAAAGAAAAATGTCTTAAAAGAAAATTAGTGTACCCTTATAAATAGATATTAGGGTACCCTAATTTTCTTTTAAGAAATTTTTTTTCTCACGATGTATACGCTTTTACGCAGTAAGTAACGAATTACATAAACACTTATCTTTTTGGGTGAATAGTTTCTTTGCTGTTAAATTTCCAAGGGCTCGGATACTTTTTACAATTGAACTATTTGCAATAGCTCTTAAGTAAACATATCAAACGTTGTAATAATTAGAATATTGTGGTTTACCCACATGTTCTGCTTGTAGAAATGATTACTTGAAACCATATAATTATTAATATTAAATAGGAATACTTGAAGAAGGAAACATCTCCACACTCAACAGATTGCAAAGAAACAAGTGTCCGAGTGTTAAATTAAGGATTCAAAACTGAGTTCATGTGTATCAAAAAGAAAGGAGACATCTCCACACTCAACGGTAAGCCTCTAACGCCAGTAGAACAATTCACATACCTAGGTAGTAATATATCCATGACTATCTCTCGCCTTCTCTATCATTCATTGTCCCGGGGAGGTCCTCCGTGCAGCATCCAGTATCCTCGCAGAGTTGATCAATATATGTCCTCGGAGAGCGGCCCACATTAGCACGTCCATGTGTTGGCTTCCACCGGAGAACGTCGCTTATGAGCTCGTCCTTGCTTCTCCAGCAGTGTCCAGCATGTCTTGTCCGTCTCACTCGGATGGTTTGTGAGATAGGGGGCAGGTGGCCATACAGCTGCTTCCTTGTGGGGTGCTGTTTCCACGACTTGTTCAAGACCGCACGCAGCATTCTTGTGCAGCTCCTATCTATCTTATTCTCAAGGCGCTTCGTTAGGGTCCAAGTGGTGCAGCCATACAGCAGTACTGATACAACCACTGCCTGAAAGAATTGTCGCTTTAGCTTGTCAGTGAGATCGGATTTCCATATGACTGATAATTTGTTTGTGGCCGACCATGCCTTTCCTATTCGTGTATTAACATCGCTTTCTGTGGATGAGATGTTACTACCTAGCGAAGCGCTAGTTATTTTAAGATGCTTTATTACTCACGTAATGGAACGTCTCTGACACAAAGCCGTAAATGTTAAGAATCAGGTGAAAAACAGGCCTTCAAAAGGTTAATACTGCTTTTTCTCTGATTTTTTTTATTTTAATGAGGCTTGATGATTAGTATTATCTGCATTATTCGGACTATTTTCCTCATCTTCATTGTTATCTGTACAACGTTTCGGTCGATATGCCCTCCGACTTTCTTCAGGTATTTCTTCTCGGACTCGGGAACCTTCTTGTCGTAATCGGGAGCCATCACTTAACTTTGAACCAAACCCTTTATTCAGTCCGAGAATGTTCCCGAGTCCAACGAAATACCTGAAGAAGGCCGGAGGGCACATCGACGGAAACGTTGTACAATGAAGATGAGGACAATAGTCCAAATAATGCAGATAATATTAATACTGCTTGTTAACCATTACCACTAGGCGTCTCACTCCGATGATCTTTGATTGGCAAGAGAAAGAAATCCCGTAAAAAAGGATGCATTTGTAGATCTCAAAAACATATTTTTATCATATACTAGAAGTATTACTTATCGTGAGTGAGATCCTCGCTGGTTGCCCCATAAAAATCCTCACGAAAATATATAACAATATAGTAAGACATTTCCATTCAATGATTTACAATTAAAAAAAAAAGATATTAATGATGCAATTAATTCAATCAATCAATATCATATTTCAAAGCGGAAAAAAACATACAAAAAAAAAGATAAACAAAATAATATGCAAATGACTTTCCTTTCTGTTAATTTTCAAATTTGAATTTTTAAATATCTTCCCAAATATAAATCAAATATCCATTATTTTTGCCCTAAACCCAAGTCCTGCTGATATTTAATGTGTATATATATTTACTTTGTCATTAATTATTATATTTTCGAAGTTTCCTTCAGGCATACAGATACACACAACTACCCTTTATATGTGTATAGATGTACTAGAAGGCGGTGGTTGAAGGTTTTAGTGTCCTAGGTATGACGTTTAACTCTATCTGATAGTGAAGTTCTAAGTCTGGAGCTATGAGGAATATGGAGTACCCATTCATTACTCCCAGGTTCACTCTGACCCGGAGTGGAAGTACCTGTTAGGGTCATCATATGATTGAAAAACAATGTTTTCATTTTTGCACTGTTAAATCAACTGAAATTTAACGTAGCTAAAAACAAGTTACAATAAGAGGTTTTTTTAAAAATTCTATGAAAAATCAATTTATAGTCTGATTTTCACGAAGATTTCCATAAATGTTTACCTTTGGATGTAAATATGTCTGAAAAAGTTTTTTTTCTAAAATATATTAGGGGAAATATTTTTACGAGGTCTATCCACCCCCCTATTTTATCTTATGAGATAAAAAAATGACCCGTCAGAAATTTTAAAAACTTTTTTTCTATAAAGATAAGAGTCTGAATAACTATATCAAAGAAATACAACGCAGTAGTTTTTTTAGGAAAATTTATAAAATCGGAAATAAAAAGTGCAAAAAAATGTCATAATATTATTATTTTAAATTTTTCTTTGCTTTTGTAATTGGTATGTACTATATTCTATTAAATTGTCAAAAGAAAAAATTTTTTTTTTAAGAAATTAATTTTTAATCAGTTCGTGCAATCTGATCTCGTTACTTTAAGATACTGTATTACTCACGTAAAAACATAAAGACGGATAAAAGAAAAAACCCATGACGAGGCAGATATATATTCTATAATATTGATCAATAGTGGCGGCAGACAGGCCACACTCTTGTGTTCGTCTCAGTAAAAGGTTTACCAATCAAAAAAATGTCCGTGTACGTTAAACCGATCAGAATATCCTGTGGTCGACAACAGGAATGTTGGGGTGGGTCGGGACAGACCTTAAAAGGAATGCTTTCACCCCGACAGACAGACACACCTGACTTGTAGCTTTTTGGCCCCAAATTGTCGAAGCATTTTCCACTTCTTTCAATTGTCTCTCTCTCTCTTTATATATATATATATATATATATATATATATATATATATATATATATATATATATACATATATATATAT
>JALAJA010001457.1:0-27938 GCA_023376005.1 Doryteuthis pealeii | reverse complement strand
AAGAGAAGCCAAAGGAAAGCCTCGTTTCAATAGGCATAAACTTTTGTGAGGAATGTTGCCTATGACTTGCCTTCAATTGCTATAAGGACCGATTTGAAGCTGCAGTTGTTAATATTAACTGCGCTTTCGAGACTTTGTGAGTGTGAATGGCAAGAATCAGGCAACTCTGCATATTGTTCCGACACTCTTTTGATGACTCTAGAAGGTCTAATCGAAAATCTTCTGTGGAACCAGGTTCAAAACTCCGGTTTTTGAATAGTATCGAAACTTATTTTTTGTATTTTTTAGTCTCTTTGGTTGGCTTCGCTCTCCTGAAAAAATTAAAAATCAATTAATTGGATTAGATCTAACGCTTACTTGTTCTTAATTTTTAATTTTCATTATTAAATTGATATTCACTTTAAGATGAACTATAAATGATGAATAATTTTAATCAGTTTTAATGTGAATACTTTACCTAATGGCTAATTTTATTGTATAAGCATCGTCCGTCACTTCCAGTTCATCTATTTAGCATCGAATACATATTATTTTCTGGTAGGGAGACCAAAGAACTTGTGCTGAATATTTTTTGAACACAATCTCCTGAATTTCAAGTGTTTCTTGTGATTCTTAGCAGCATATTGATAATATACAATTACTAGTTATCGAAAATTCTTGTCTCTTTTAATTCAAAAACCAGCTAACTGCATACATTGCAAAACAATAAACTGGAATAGGTTATGTGTAGTTTTGATTTAATGTTTTCAGGGTAATGCTCGAGTCATAAACACTTAGTCTGATGGTTCTTTCCCATGCAGCAATCTAGGGTTGACTTTCCCTCGTGAAATCCCTACTGCATATTTTAGAAAATGTATCTGATTACTACTACAGATCATCTGTTCTGTTTTCATGCTAGAAATAATAATCTCTCTAGAGGAATTAACTATCGATATAAATTTGACCTGGGGGCAGAATTATGATATATTTGCATACAATCTTCCAATTGGACCAATAAATGATGTTTGGAATTTTAGTGCGGCCTTAAAGTGATTAGAAAACAGCTCTGAAACGGAAGTTGAAATTTTGATGGTAAGCAACAACCAATGATGTGTAATTTTTCTTTTATTGTTTTCTAGAACTGAACTAGCCAGCTCCACAGCCGTATGTATAGATGTTGTCCAAGTAAAAATAGCTTTTTAGGGTAACAACACTGTCCATATCTCCAAAACACAAAAACTTCCTCTGCTAGACAAGCACCATTTTCGTAGTAGGGATATACTGCTTGAGTGAATATTGTTCATTTTCATCAAACGCCCATCCTCCTTTGTGGAATGTCAAATGGTGGCTACTGTTCCTTTCGTTTTCTTTGCTTCTTTTCACCTCTTGATATAAGACAGTATCTTTATCATCTCTTGCCATCAACACAAATTGTGCTTTTGGTGGACAATTTTTTCGTTTGTTTCTGTTCCTTTTGCACGGTCTATTTTAGATTTATCAAATTAAGTTTTTGATATTAAATTCGAGTTGTGTAAGGTTTTAAATCTAAAAGAAAAGCATTTTGCAATGAAATATATGTATTTTCTTACCTTACGAAATAAAATCAAATCGAGTAGTACGCAAATAAACTTGCGATATATTAACTATCGCAGCTATTTACTTCTTTTTTTAAAATAATTAAGTTTGTTTAAAATAAAAAAGAAAAGTTTCAATTATTTTTGTTGTTTTAAATCAGCTAATAAAACTTGAAATTCAAATGTAAACACAAAACGTGTTGAATTGCGTTTATTTCCGGTGGCGCAGACTGAAACAACTCGCCCTAAGACGAGCACGATTTGTATATAGTGTGTATAGGTTCATAGTATCATTATTGAAATTATTTTGCGTGTTTGCTTTTTTTTTATTTTTTTAATTTACCAAGAGGGAACGATCTTCAATGAAATAAATCTTTTATTCAGCTATATTTTTACATTTTTCTTCAAAACTCTGACTGCTCATTCTTTTGTTAACACTGGGCGCCTTCAAAAATTTGATTATGTTGCTATTTAAAAAATTGGTTTTAAGAAAAATATTTTGTGCAGTTTATTTCATGTTAATTAGCAACCTTTCTCCGGTTAAATTCGGAGTTTTGGTATGTGGGGGGTTAAAAATGACAAAATTAAATAAGAATTAACAAACTCCATGGTCTTCAGCCAGAAAACCCCTCAGATCATGTACAGGAAATAGGACCCCTTCCGACCCGAAATTATCTTTCGTCCTACTGCTGACGTAGGCCTTAACTGGGACCAGTACACTATTTCTGGACGGGCAAAGTTTCTCTCCGGTGGCTTGACATCGTGAATAAAGCCCTAAATTAAGAACTACTTTTTGTCTTTGTAAAGTATTTACCTCGTTGTACTATTCACAGTGGACCACCTTTCCACCCACTCATGGCTTGCTCATATTTCTTTGTGCTAATTAATTTGTTAACTGATTTTATTCATATCGCCACATAACCTACACTTGATATTCTTCTGTGTATTTATCATTTCCTGCTTTGGACCTTATGGCATTATTTTTTCTGCTGTTATGTCAATAGAGATTTGTTTTTTTTCTTAATATGCCTAAGCCAAATGTTCCTTAGTTGTTCGCTTTTCCATAACAGATTGATCTTTCCTTATTTTGTTTTCTAGATTTGGTTTATTGCTTGTTTACCTGTTATCCTTAAAATATTCATGGGGTTGAAATTTGTTCTGTTAACTGATACAACTAACCAATCTCTTTTTATCGTTTTTTATTTTTCGGTGTCTTAACGAAAATACATCATACTCAATACGACTCCTATTTCTTCTCTTTTCTTGCCACATAAAATTCTAACCAATATCAATCTTTCGTGTCATCAATTTCAGACTTATATTTCATCACTTAACCGTCGCTTACCCGGGCCTGAAACCAGGTAAAAACAAGGAATTGATGAAATGCACAAGCTTATTCCGAATATTTGATATTGGGCAGATTTATTTTTAATCTATTAATATTATTCACATGTCACAAGAGGCGGGAATCTAATTTACCAACATGGCTGAGGCGCCGCTCTGAAGGGGTATGCCTATGGACTATGCATTTTTGTGTAACACAGCAAGGTATGAGTTTCAATTTGGCGTGACCTCACTAGGAAACACATGTATGTACATTCTATTTTGCGGGACATCCAGAAAAAAATTGTTTGTACTTTTGGGTTCATCTAACATGTTTTCATTTCTATAAACAAAAAGATTCTAGGGTAGTTTACATAAAAATGGCCAAGGTATTTATTCCTTCCTGCTAACAAGAGTTTACTTTAAAGTTTTCTTTGAAGAAAGAAATACTTTAGAAGTAAACTCTTTTTCTTTCATCTCTTTTTGCTTGATTATACATCTTAATTTAATTTCAAGCTTCACTTTTAGCTTTCCATACAATTCTTTCCTTGGATTTTTACCAAGGACCTAGGCTGAGGGAAAGATGGTTATGATAGTATTTCTATGAACATTTGTGCTATTTTTTGTTAGAGCGACTATAACTCCCATTGATTGTTTGTTTCACGAAGAGAAATGACAGTTATCCGATGTGCCATCTTTTGTATTTCCTATTGGCTGCGACCTCGTCAGTTTATTTTGTTTGAAGTGTGTTTTTTATATCTATATTCTTTCTTGATCCTAACCCCAGTGCTCCCATTATTACCTGAACGGTGGTAGTGAGTGCCTAGACATTTTTTCCACTTTTTATTGGATGTAGACGACAACTATCTTACGTTTGTTGGTGATGCTTACTGTTAGTAGTCCTAACTTTGATATCTATCTTTTTTGAGTTATTTCAGCAAAATGATTTCAATTGAAAACATTATATATAGTTAAACTCGGTGATTGGTCCAGAATGTTTAACTGCTTACTACTTACTTTTTTTGCTATAATATTTTGTTGAATTTTATAAAAACTCTGTCGCCTTTGGGGGGCGTTAGAATGCACCGACGCAACCTTCTGCAGAAAGGTTTGCTTATTCTTATCTATTCCGGTGACTTCTTAATGTCGATGCCTTTTAATATATTTATAATTATTATTAAATTATTATTATTATTATTAATTATTATTATTATTATTTTATTTTTGACTTTGTTTTCATCATAGTAACTTTTTTGGTTTTCATTGAATGTCCAATTGACATAAAGTCTCTTCAATCTTTAGTACTTTTTTCTGGACGGTCTCAATTCTTTCTTTATATTTTCTCCGATCTCTTTTCAAGTTCTTCAAGATTATTCTGCGTGCTCTCAACTATGATTGATATCAATGTTATCTTCATGTTCCATAACTTTGTTTTCAGTTTCCTTTACCTTATTCTGTGATGCAACTGGAACGTAGAGTCTACAAGTTGAGAAGTTTTTTATTAACTAAAAGGGATCTGGTTTCCTGGCCTGGATTGAGTGATCCTTTAGATCATGAAAGCTCAGAGAATTTTGTGGCCTTTATTTTCCATGACAAATTCTGCTATATATATTTCCATTTCTCTGTAATGTCCAATGTTTTATCCATTCCCCTACATCGTTGTGCTGTTTCTCGAACTCTTTTGTGCAAGTTATCTTATTATTTGTGCATTACTTATTATATCGGTTGACTTTTCTTCACACTCCCTCTCACTACCCTCTCACTCCTCTCTCACTTCACAAAAGCTAACACTTATACTTCAGAGTCTTAAATTTCTTTTATTTTTATTTCTTTTTGTGTTATTTTGGGTTTCCTATTACTAGCAAATTTCTCATTTTAGGTTCCTCTACGGTAAATATGTTTCAGTCGTCTCATATTCACATCCTTTAGTTGTTGTCCATGTTGCTGATTCTCTTCCCCATTTTGGTTTGCTTTGTTTAATATTCCCTTTTTTCCTGTTTATCTTGTGTAGTTGATCGTTTTGATATTGGTGTAATTAATATCTTTTTGCTTTCTTTTTTTTTTTTGTATAGTACTCACTTCGAATCCTGAGATGCGATACTACACATTCTTCAATAATTTTCTTAAGATTCAACGCAGGTCGCAGTGAAACCAATCTTTTGGACTTGCATATGATAGGCTTCTCTATGATATGGTGTTGACAAATTCGTCATCTGTTTGTCGTTTCGCTAAGTGCTACCAGCACATTACTGGTATTATTTTTGTTTTCAGTCGTTACATTCTTCTTCCAATTAACACTGCCACATTTCAAATTAATTTCAGAACAATGATTCGCCAAACTGAAAGCAGACATTTTTATTTTTTAAATTATAATTTTCTTGAATTGCTGACATTTAATATTTTTTTATTCGGTTGCCTTTTAGGAAATCCTGGCAAATATTTGTCTTTGCAAACTGATCCACGCGATGTCCCCTTTTTTTATAATGTAATGTTTGTAAATGGTGGTAGTTAATTGTGTGAATTCTGTTTCAGAATAAACAGGCTAGCAGTGATTCAGTCGATTGGTTTTCAGTTTTATCATTCACATAGTTTTGCATTTGGGTCAATACTACTAAGTATGATTGCTTGTATAATTTTTCGTCTGGTCTAGATCTCCTGTTTCGTTTCATAACCACTGATTGAATTTTTCTTTTTTGATGGCAATAGAATTTATTTTTCCATTGATAAACAATGTTTTCATATTTTTAATTCTTTCGGTTTGTTCTTTAAACTTTCTTTGTTGATGCTTTGCCCCCTAATCGTTTTTTTTCTCTTGGGGTTTTAATACTCTTTTTTTTTGTTTATTTGGTGATGAGTGTCATTTTTTTAAAAATTATTAGTTTCGTGTTCTTTAAAACCCAAACCTGTGTTATCTTAGTGTAAATTTGAAGTCCTGTGATCGTTGTTTTATAGGATAGTTACGAATTGAATAAGAACTTCTACTTCCAATTTTTTTTTGACAGTTTAGAATCGTATTTTTCGTCTTGAAGTGGTTCACTTTGTTTGTTTCTAATAGAACTTGCTGGGTTTTTATGTCAATTTGTGTGAAACAATAATCAAATTTTGTTTTGTGATGGACATTGAAAGTATATTGACATTAAAAGACATTTGTACATTTTCATCCAGACTGTACAAAACTGTCTGTTATACGCAACAGGAATAAACGGCGATTTGCAATGGTAATACGATATAGAATGTTCCCGACTATAAACGAGATCAGTAAAGTCGTACAATTATGGCTCACAACGTGCTTGACTTCTTCAGAG
Organism: Doryteuthis pealeii; assembly: GCA_023376005.1. NCBI lineage: Eukaryota > Metazoa > Mollusca > Cephalopoda > Myopsida > Loliginidae > Doryteuthis > Doryteuthis pealeii. The sequence goes on along the minus strand of JALAJA010001457.1, from coordinate 21,757 downwards.
AAAGATAATTTAATACTATCTGAAAATTACAAGGAATCTCGTTAGAAATATCCAACATAATTTTGAAGATTCACAAACTGTGAAATTTTGTTGGCAGCTCATACAAAAATAGTAGGGGTGGGGGCGTACAGTTCATCGAGTTGTTTTCCTGATTTCTTTGTCAGAATTGAAACTTGAGCTGTAAATAACCTAGGCCTGAAAGTGATCAATATTTAGGAACATTCTAAAAGCAAAGTGTCCATTAAGTACTCGCTATTGTTCTTCTGAAAACGTTGGGACATATGATACCAGTGACAAATCTCGTTGACAAAAGTATACAAGAAATAGTTTGAAATGGGAAAGTAGAACATGGAGTCGATTTCTCGAAATTTCTGTTTACAGATAAAACTCATACAAGATGTTTTGAAAAAAAGTTTGGGTCGTAAATGGTGAGAGTGTCATCAAAAGCAAGAGTAATTAATGATTTGTGCTGGTTATTATTTGAGGTATCATAGAGAGTGCTGGTGGTACGAAAATAACACAGATGTTATATAACCTTCACTAAGAACGCTGACTTGGATAAAAAACAAAGAATCACGTTTCAAGAAGAACAATCATATTTATGCGAAGATAGTGATTCCGGTGCAATTCAGCACATAAAATACGGTGTAACTGCAAATTAGGCTTCCTGTGGCTCCGAAGATAAGACTGGCCAATCGCAATTCCTCCTGGCTTAAACACATTGAAATTGGTTGGGTGTTCTGACACGTGTGGCTAATGAGAAATGGACGCCAATTTAAGAAGCCAAGGATTGATTTGTGGCAGGAAATAGTAAACGTATAAGCATGAAATTATCATAAGAGGAATAAGAAATTGACATGTTCGAATTGGACCAGGGCCTTTTCAAGGAGTTATTAAAAATAAAGGATCACGTATCTCAATATTACCAACTCACAATAATTTTTTTTAGACTTCTTTACCTTTTTTTTTTTTTTTCGATTCAATTTTCATCTTATGTATCATAAAAATCTGTAAATGAAGCAATTAAAGTGTTATTTCGTTTTATAGTTTGTTTGATTTTTTCAAAAAATTGTACAAAAGCCATAAAAACAAAAGATGTTGATTCCTGTATAAGAAAGAGATAAAATGACATATAAATTGGGCAGAATGAAGAATACAAAAATAGACAAGACAGGATAGAACAACTGGAAAGCTTTGCAATCTTTTCAGTTTCTGGCATTGTAAGATAAATAGTTCAGCAAACAGACTTGTCTGAAAAATAAAAATATAGAAATGCCCAAGAATAATCTAAGCGACTACCTAACCCATTTGATGTCTTGCATAAGGTAAAAAAAAAAAAAGAAGAATTACAGAAGTTGAGTAGCTTTGTCAGCAGGTCACACAGTGAATGTAACGACAGAGTAAAAACATAATGAAAATATGAGTTTATCGCACCTGACACTTATTGGTTTGCAAAGATTAGGGGAAATGCTGGAGATTTTCTGAGATTTTCTGTACTTAGTCTAGCGATGATTTGAGAGACATTGATGTGAGCATGCAACTACACGAATAATAATAAAATAATAATAAATAATAATAATAATAATAATATAATAATATAATAATCAAATTCGGAATAAGAAATGTATGATGACCAAATTCAAACAACAGGAAAACATTGGGATACTGAATGAAAACGAAGATTCACATATCTAAAAATATCAGGTTAAAATTCAGATTCAACAGGAAAAATAATGAAAAATAATGTGAGACACACATATTTCAGAAGGATGGGGATCATTTTGAGAAACGATATTCAAAGCAGAAAGCATAGCAATAGTTTCTAATTTCTTCGTATCGGGTTGGAATATTTCCATTGAAGTTGTCTCTTTTTGTGTGTCTCATCTTTCTTTAGGTTTTAGTAATGGAAACACACAGAGGCATATTTTTTGTGTAGCGCTTTTTTATCATCCCAATCCCGCACACGCTCGAAGAATTAGAAGATGATAAAACTGCCCCAGTGGAGCGCCTGGATGTCGACTCCATTAATGTCTAAATACTTTCCCAGAGTCGCAATAGTCACGTATTCTCTAAGCAATGAGAGTCCCCCCAGAATGACTTAGGTTCCAATACTGTTAATCAAAACTATTTTATTTTACCCCAGTGTTACTGTATTTTAAACTACCTACACTACTTGCTAAATGATATGGTAAATAAACCAAGTTAGTTTTTCATGATATCTCATTCCAATAGGATGTTCATGCACAAGAATCTCACCCCGAAAGAGAAACAGGAGAAAAAATCGTTTGCATTAAATTTGCTGTTGCTCAAATGAGTTAAGGGACATACAAGCAATGTTTCAACAGAACCAACGAGAGGTTAAATATCACATCATAAAATTGAGATCATAAACTAAAAAAGAAAGAAAGAACAAGGAAGAAAAAAACACATTTATTTCAAGAAAGAAGCAAAACAATTCAGAGAGATGACATGACTACAGTGCTTACTTGAGGTGATGAGAAGACTATTATAGAAATCGAGAATAAAATTGTGTTAAAACGAAATCCATGAAGGCGTACATAGAAAAAATGAGGATGGTAAACTAAAATAAATGAAATAGACATGAGTGAGACGAGAAGGAATGCAGTAATTGGCTTAGACGACGTACAAAAATGATATGACTGGGTGGGAACGGTTGATCTGAGAGAATTCTCAAACGACTGAATGTGAACGGGTATATCGCTTAACCAAAGTTTTCCAGAGAATTAAAAAACTAAAAACAAAAAAGCTTTTACTGGACTGATTAACCATCCAATCCTGAGACCAACAAAAGAATAAAACTCTCATAGGGAATTTATCTGTCAATACATACAGATAAAACTGAAAGAAAGTGAAAAGCGGAAAAATTACAGAGTATTTAAACTGTGCGAAATAAGGCTTAACGATGGGAGTATTGAAAATATTAATATTCAAAATCATGATGAGGAAATATTATAAAATTTACTAAATGGCAGTGGATAATACTCTCTGTCTGTCTGTCTGTCTGTTTGTTGTCTCTCTCTTCTGACACCACACACACAACACAACACACAACACGAGGAATTGTAAAAGAGAAAGAAAAAGAGTTATAAGAAAAGGAAAGTCTTTAACTATTTTTAGTGCAACATCAAAATGAATCGCCAAATTAAATTTGTGTGTTTCTATGCTGTAATTATGCAGGTGTATTTGTATTTTGTATAAGTGGCAATTAACATACGCAAATTTACATGTATTTTTTCTTGGGGCGTTTATTAATAATATGCTGCATCTAAATTTAGGTATTTTGCTTTTTTAATCCTATTCTTTTTCGTGAATTTTGTTATTTCGTGTGATTTCCATAATTTTTTTCATCGCTATTTTAGTGTTGGGAATGATTGATAGGTTCTTAGTGACTGATCATAAAAGGAAAGAAAAACGAAGATATGCACACTCTGCGTGTGGGTGTGGTAGTGTCTATATTTTATTCATTATGCACACACACACACACCACACACACGCACACACACACACACACACACACACATATATATATATATATATATATATATATATATATATTATATTTTCTAAAAGCCGTGTGACCATTATATCTATATATATATATTGGTTTAATCTATTACAGAGTATGAGAAATGCCTTTAATAGTATCGAGCATTACCATAATTTATCATTATAAATTGAAATGAAGGTTCTTTTTTCTCAATACATTGTAAAGCTTAATTTCAGCTTTCAGTATTGATAGAATTTTGGAACCAAAAGATTACTAAGTCATCAAAAGCAACGGTTTCTACTTTTCAGGCTTGAGCTCATTTTGCTTGCACTCACAAAAAAGAAGTGTGGGCGGGCGAGAAATTATGAGGTGAAATATAATTTTTTGGTGATGAAACTAAATTTTAACAGAAACTTTAATTTTAAGGACTCCATCGGGAACCATTAGTTCGTATGAGTTCCACCCTTTTATTCCTGATGCATAATTATAAAGTAAATAGATAGAGAAGTTCTTGTAGCAATATTAGTTTATTTCATTCATAAACAATAAATGATCGATGGAATACAATCGAAACTGCAAAATTGGAATTTGAATCAAGGGATTTTTAAGAAAAATTATATGATATTTTACTTCTGGTACTGTTGTAGAGGAGAGATGACATCCATGCTGGAATGGAATGGACAATTCGTATTTGAATATAACATAAACGGTGTTAGACTCGGTGTTCTGTTTTTTTTCCTAGCGAACGGCGACTGGACAATAAATCGATGATCAAAGGGCGGCACGCCCTCAGACAACCTACCTCCTCGATTTAAAGATGCGGACTGGCTATTGCCCGGTGCCTGATTGCTCAAAAAGGGGGAAGCAGTGGATCACGAATTTTTTGAATGGCCAATTGCATAGCTTCGTTTGCGCGTGGCTCCTAATTAAAAGGATTTTGTTCAATCCCTTACTGCTGGAGGTTATAGGTAAATATCATTCGTCTTTCCTAGCGAGATCTAAATTGGTATAATCTGATGTTAACTCATTATGTAAGTCTTATTAAATAACTTTTCATGTATGCAGGAGGATTTTAAAAATTTTTGTTGCTAGTTTACGAGTTTTTTGTTTTCGTTACGAGGTTTTTTTGAAAGATATTTTTCGTTTTTTCTTAACCGCTGGAGTTTTGGAAATGGATGAATTATTAGCGATAGCAAAAGCGTTAGTTTCGAAAGCAAAAGGTATAAATAGAAAATCAGACTACGCAAGAATAATTCCGGAAATATTTTATATCTATATTCAAAATGGAAGTTGTTGAATAGAGAAGAAATCGAGTGGAAGAAGGCATTCGATTTCTTTTTCATGGAGAGGCATTGCAAAATCTCTATTACAGAATTTAGTATTGTCAGAAGAAGTTTATAACGTTTCATCGTATTTTAAAAGGTAGCGATCTATACAGAAGGATATGAACTTGGACTGCAAAAAAAAAGTTAGATTAACTCTTCAAAACTGGCCCAGGTGAAAATCGCAAATTAGTCTTCCGAGAAAAGGGAGAGAAACTCGTTATTTCATAGTCGCAACAAATAGTTTGATATTGTTTAAACGTGACGACAAGGACTTTGTTACCTATGCGGGAAATGTAAATTAAAGTTGTGAATACTTTTTGCTGAACCAAGATCTGAATATTTCAAATGTTTTAATTTTTGTTGCATAGAACTTTTAGTCAAACAAAGAATCGGTCTCGATATTGACTAAATTATTTACAAAGATGATATAAGATTTAGAATTACTGAGGGATTTCAGAATTTAAATTTGAAAATGAATAAACAAAATTGAGAAAAGAATTTCACACGTACATTCTGTTCAACAGAAGAAATTGAAAAAGATTTGGCGAACCCAATTCGTGTTTTGTTGCAGTGTTTTCAATGTTCAAAATTGAATGTTTTTACGGCACAAAAGTTGTTTTTCTTTTGGTGTTCTTGGGTAAAAGAAACTATTGCAGACTAAAAGTCGACCATAACAGTAATGTAATATAGTGTATGCACGACGTGACAATTGAGGAGAGGAGAAATGGAAATTTGTGTTCGTAAAAATTAACAATCAGAAAGTTAAATTGACACCAGATATTTTGAGTATTATAAAGATTGAAAAAATGGCACTTTATTGAAGAAACTGATGAGATTGCACGTGAAATGTAGGAAAAAAAAGGTGAAATTCAATTGTAACTTCCATTTGTTGGAAAAAGCTAAATACGAAAGGTTTTGTACTGCAGAACGCTTCAAATTTATTTTGGATGGAACTGGATTGTTTTTTAAATTTTGATTAGATAATAAAAAAAATACTGGACCTTGCTGAGATTGAAAAGTTTTAAATATGTAGGTGAAAAAGTGATAGCAATTGGTGCACTTGGGCGGTCGGCCAAGTTTAGAAGACAACTGGAGGAATTGGAAATCAGAAGAAGAATTGAGACATCCAGGCACAGCTAATATGGGAAATCAGCTAGAATACTCAGAAGATTCCTGGAACTGGAAACTTGTCTCCAGACTCAGTGAAGCATCAGCTAACACTCATAAGGAAGTGAATAATAATAATAATAATATAATATAATAATAATCATAATAATATAATCTGTTGACCACAGTTACTATTTAAGTTTTTCTTATCTATATCTATAATTTATAGCACAATTTATATGAATTCAAGCGATAATCCTATTTAAATATCATTTGTTTGCACAGGTTATAGATATCATGTTTCTATCCATACTAATTATTTTCAACAGACTATTTGATCGAATCAGGTACTACCACTACTGTTCAGCGTGACCGCTGGCGTGTAATGGAATGAAAGGGTATCTGCTCACCCAGATTCCAGAACTGGAGCCTTCATAGTGGATATGATTTAGTTTCAATATCTGGACTCTTTTGTTTTATAGTGAATGGGACTTACCTCTGTGGCTGAGGGGTGCAGTTGATGTTATTTAGCCATAGACAGGGCGACTAATGAATTTGCGGGGATCTTACTCCCTTGGTAATTCAAAGGAGGGCCATTTGCACGGGCTTGTCAATTACAAAAAGGTTTAATGTGCTAAAAGGGCACCAGGTTTTCCATAAGTAAACAGCAGAAATTTGAATTATAACACTTTGAGTTATGCAATCAATGAGACAAAAAACATTGTGAATTATATTTATACAGTAGTTTTACAATACATAAATATTTTACAACATTTAAAGCAAACAAAAAATTACAGATTTTACACTTACACCAATTACTAGAAACAATGGTTATATTCGTTTTCATTTGAAACGTTTCGTCTTTTAATTCTCTACTGCTTCTTATCCTTCAGACCTTTATTCTGCAATTAACTGAACAGTGAATGTATTTCCCACTGGAAATACTACCAGTAAGAATTCTTTAAACAAATCAAAGTTCTATTTGTAAATCCGTTTTAGATTAAATTCTAATCTCCAAACGGTAACGAGTAAAGGACATTTCTTCGTAATTATATATGTTGGAAAGACTTGCGGGATAGTTACTATTGATCTGAATGATGCTCCATGTTATTTATCTTAAATTATATTTTCATCTTAATTCAATTTGTTTACTTTGTACTAAACCCAGAGATGGCTATCTACCGGGTGAAAGACTTTCATTAGGAATATTTTTATGTTGTTGCAGACGTAACTAATCGTGAACAATGTCGTTTACTAACAGTCATGGATCAAAGTTTTTTGACCGTTGTAGATAAGCTACTTCAACCAGGTTTATACATTTATTCAAAGTAGTCGACGAAGGCTAAGTTCGGTATCAGCAGACAGCGAGGGAGTTTCCTTTCAATAGCGCAAGACCAAGGAGGGTTTTTTTTGGCGTCTGAGCGTGGAAGCTCCACACCTACCATCAGCTCCTACTTATCGCAAGATCCTGTGCTTACTCATTACGCTTTGAGTTGGGACTGAGCTACATTACTCGATATATGCCTTCTCGATTGTTCTACGCAGAATTGTATACTGGTTATTCATCGTGAAAATTCTGTTAACTGTTGTGCTATGAATGGATAAGTGAACAAATATCTATTCAGAATTATATTGCTGATTATTACTTTTTCTATTTTAAGATTCAACCGATATTTGTCAAAAGCGGAAACTTTTTTTTCTCTTTTTGAATCGAGTTTCTACAAAAAACAAGGAATAGAATTCAACATAGCAAAGTAATAACAATCATGCAATATAATTCTGATAGATATTGTGTTCACTTTCCATTCCATAGCACACAGGTTGAACATATTTCACAGATGATAACCAGTTACAATTTCGGTAGAACAATCGAACAATAAATAGAGTAATTTGTCGCTCAGTCGCCAACTAGCGTATGATAGCACAGGGATTGTGCGATACAAGGTAGGAGGCTGATGGTAGGTGTGGAAGCTCCCACTCGACGCCAAAACCCCTCTTGTTTGCGCTAATTGAAAAGGGGATCTACTCTCGTGTTCTGCTGATACCGAATTTAGGCCGTTCCGTCGACTACTTTGAATACAATGTATAAACCTTGTTGAAGTATTTATCTAACACTGTTTCAAACTTTGATCATGACTGGTTATAAACGGAATTGTACGATTAGTTACGTCTGCAACAACATATAAAATATTCCTAATGAAGTTTTCACGGTAGATAGCCATCTTGTGTTTAGTGACAAAGTAACAAATTGAATTTAAGATGAAAATAATATATTTTAAGATAAGATAAACATGGGATGCATCTATTGAGGATCAATAGTACTGATCGCAAGACTTTCAACAATTATATTACGAAGAAATGTCTTTGTAACTCGTTACGTTTGGAGATTAGAATTTACATCTAAAACGGATTACAAAAAGTAGAATCTTTGATTTTTTAAAGAATTCTTTACGTAGTGATTTCCAGTTTGGGAAATACATCACTTTCAGTTAAGTTGGCAGTAATTAAGAGGTCTTGAAGGAATAAGAGCAGTAGGAAGAATTAGGACGAACGTTTCAATGAAACGAATATAAACTCATTGTTTCTATGTAATGTGGAAGTGTAACATCTGTAAATTTTTTTTCTTTAAATGTTGTAAATATTTTATGTATTGTAAAATCCTGTATAATATAAGTCACCAAATGTCTTTTGTCTATTGATTGCATAACTCAAAGGTGGTTAAATATTCAAATGTTCTGTGTTTACTTATGAGAAACCTGGTTCCTTTTAGCACATTAGAACCCTTTGTGTTTAATTGGACAAGCCCGTGCAAATGGCCCTCCTTTGAATGTACCAAGGGGAGTAAGTCCCGAAAATCATTAGTCTGCCCTGTGCTATGGGCTTAGAATACAATCAACTGCCCTCAGCAAGAGGTAAGTTCCATCACTATGAAAACCAAAAGGAGGTCCAAGATATGACTAAATCATATTCCGATATGAGGCTCCAGTTCTGGAATCTGGTGAGCATGGAGTCCTTCATTGCCATTACATGCCAGGGGTCACGCTGACACAGAGTGGGTAGATCTGTTTTCGGATCAAATAGTTGTTTGAAAATAATTAGTATGATAGGAAATACATGATATCTTATAACGTGTGCAACAAATGATATTAAATTGGATTATCGCTTGAAATCATATAATTGTGTATATTAATAGTATTAGATAGAAATACTTAAATATAACTGTGTGCACGAGATTATTATTATATATTATTATTATTATTATTATTATTATTATTATTATATTCACTCCTTATGAGTGTTAGCTGATGGTCTTTCACTGGAGTCTGAGAGACAGTTTTTCTCAGGTCTCCAGGAATCTTCTGAGTTATTCTAGCTGATTAACATATATAATATGCTGGTTGGTTCATATCTTTGTCTGATTTCCAATTCTCCAGAATTCTGTTTTTTCTAAGGTCTTTTGGCGACGTTCCGGCACCAATTGCTATTAACTTTATACTACATAGTTTGACAACTTTTTCAATTCTCTACTGCGCAGGTGTATTTTTTTTCTTATTATCTAAATCAATAAAACAATCCAGTCTCACAAAATAACATTTGAAGCGTAGTCTGCAGTACAAAGACTTTCGTATTTGAGCGTCTTTCAACAAAGGAAATGTTACATTGATAATTTAAATCATTTTTTTTTTTCCCTGACATTTCACGTGCATCTCATCAGTTTTCTCAATAAGGTTTGCCATTTTTTTCCATATTTCTTTATTAATCAAAATACTCTGGTGTTAAGTTTAACTTTATTGTGATTAATTTTTACGAACACAAATTGCCTTTCTGCCTCTTCTCAATTTCACGTCGTGATAACACTATATACATTACATACTTGTTATGTTCGACTTTTAACTCTGCAATATGTTTTTTTTCCAAGAACACCAAAGAAAAAAAATTTTTGTCGCGTAAAACATTTCATTTTGAAATATGAAACCACTGCAACAAACTACGAATTTGGGTTGCCACAATACTTTTTTCAATTTTCTTCTGTTGAAGAATGTACGTGTGAAATGTTTTTTCTTCAATTCTTTGTGTTATCATGTTTCAAATTTACAATTCTGAAATTCCTCATAGTATATATTTCTAAATCTTATATCAGTGCTTTGTCTAATTTAGTGCAATATTCGAGACCGGATGTCTTTGTTTGACGTAAGTTCTTGCACAAAAATTAAACATTTGAATATGTAAGTATTTTGGTTCAATGCACAAGTATTTTCACAATTTAGATTTACATTTCCCGCATAGGTAACAAAGTCCTTGTGTCACGTTTACAATATCTAAACATTTGTTGCGACTATGAAATGAGTTTTTCCCGTTTTTTCTCGGAAGTACGTAATTTGCGTATTTTCACTGGGCCAGTTTTTGTAAGAGTAATCTAACTTTTTTTTTGTCAGTCCCAATGTTCATATTCCTTTTTGTATAGTCGGCATACCTTTTAAAAATACGATGGAAACGTTATAACTTACAATACTTAAATTCTGTAATAGAATTTGGCAATTGCCTCTGCATGAAAAGAAATCGAATTGCCTTCTTCACTCGATTCTTCTCTATCACAACTTCCATTTTTGTGGAATATAGATATAAATATTTCCGGAATTATTCTTGCTGTAGTCTGATTTTCTATTATACCTTTTGGCTTTCGACTAACGCTTTTGCTATCGCTAATAATTCATCATTTTCCACAACTCATGCGTTTTAAGAAAACGAAAAATACCTTTCAAAAGTACTCGTAACGAAACAAAAAAATCGTAAACGAGAACAAATATTTTAAAATCCTCCTCATGACATGAAAAGGGTTTATTTTAATAAGACTTACAATAGAGTTAACAGTAGTATATTACAATTTAATCTCGCTAGGAAGACGAGTGATAATTTACCTTAACGTCCCAGCAGGTAAGGAGTGTGCACAAAATCCTTTTAAATTAGGGAGCCACGCGCAACCGAAGCTTATGCAATGGCCAATTCAAAAAATTCGTGGATCCACTTGGCATTCCCCCTTTTTGGACACATCAGGCCCGGGCAATAAGGCCAGTCCTGCATCTTTAATCGAGGGGGTAGGTGTTGTTGAGGGGTGCGCCCTCTGGGATCATCTGATTTATTTGTCCAGTCGCCGTTCGCTAGGGAAAAACAGAACACCGATTTATAACACCGTTTATGTTTATATTACAAATAGATTGTCATTCCATTCCAGATGGATGTCATCTCTTCTCTAACAGTTACCAGAAGGTAGAAATATCATAGAATTTTTCTTAAATCCTTTGATTCAAATCCAATTTGCGTTTCGGATTGTATTCCATCCGATCATTATTGTTTATGAATGGAATAATAATATTGCTAAGAGAACTTCCTCTTATCTATTTACTTCAATTATGCATTCAGGAATAAGGTGGAACTCGATATGAACTTAATGGTTCCCGATGGAGGTCCTTTAAAATTAAAGTTTTCTGTAAAATTAGTTTCGTAAAAAAAATTAATATTCTCATAATTTTCTTCCCTCGCCAACTTCTTTTTTGTGAGTGCAAGCAAAAGAGCTAAGCCTGAAAAGTAGGAAACCGTTGTTTTATGATTTTAATCTTTGGTCCAAATTCTATCAATACTGAAGCTGAAAATTAAGCTTTTACAATGTATTGAGAAAAAAAACCTTCATTTCAATTTATAATGATAATTATGGTAATGCCTCGTATTACTATTATAGGGGATTTCTCATTACTCTGTAATTAGATTAAACCATTATATATATATATATTATATGGTCACACCGGCTTTAGGAATATATATATTATATATATATATATATATATATATATATAGTGTGTTGTGTGTGTGTGTGTGTGTGTGTGTCGTGTTGTGTGTGTGTGTTGTGTGGTGTGTGCATAATGAATAAATAATAGACATACACACCAACGCAGATTTGCATATCTTCGTTTTTCTTTCTTTTTTATGATCATCAATAATGCAACCTATCAATCATCCTAACACTAAATTACGATTGAAAAAATATTTATTGGGAAATTTCACACAAATAAAAAATTACGAAAAGAATAGGATTAAAAAGCAAATTACCTAAATTTAGATGCAGCCAATTATTTTAATAAACGCCCCAAGAAAAATACATGTAAATTTGCGTATGTTAATTGGCCACTTATACAAAATACAATTTACACTGCATAGATACAGCATAGAAACACCAAATTTAATTTTGGCTGATTCATTTTGATGTTTGCATATAAAAAGTTAAAGGACTTTCCTTTTCTTTTTAACTCCTTTTTCTTTTCTTTTACAATTCCTCGTGTGTTGTGTGTGTGTGTGTGTGTGGTGTGTCAGAGAGAGAGACACAGACAGACAGACAGACAGACAGACAGAGAGTATGATTTCCACTGCCATTTTAGTAAATTTTAGTAATTTGTCTCATCATGATTTTGATATTAATTTTTCAATACTCCGTCGTTTAAGCTTTTTCTGCACAATTCAATACTCTGTTAATTTTTCCCGTTTTCCTTTCTTTCAGTTTTATCTGTATTTTGTATTGGAACAGATAATTCCCTTTGAGAGTTTTTTTTTTCTTTTTTTGGTCTTTAGGATTGGAATTGGGGTTATCAGTCCCCGTAAAGCTTTTTTTTGTTTTTGTTTTTTTAATTCTCTTGGAAAACTTGTGGTTAGCGATATACACGTTCACATTTCAGTCGTTTGAAGAATTCTCTGCAGATCGTTCCACCCAGTCATATCTATTTTTGTACGTCGTTAAGCAATTTACTGCATTCACTTTCTCGTCTCACTCATTGTCTATTCATTTTTTATTTAGTTTACCATTTTTTTCCTCATTTTTTTTTTATGTACGCCTTCATGGTTTCGTTTTAACACAATTTTATTCTCTATTTCTATTAATAGTCTTTCTCATCACCTCAATGTAAGCAACTGTAGTCATTGTCATTCTCTCTGGATTGTTTTTGCTTCTTCTTGAAATAGAATTGTTTTTTTTTCTTTTCCTTAGTTTCTTTCTTTCTTTTTTTAGTTTTATGATCTCAGATTTTATGATGTGATATTTAACCTCTCGTTGGTTCTGTTGAAACATTGCTTTGTATTGTCCTCTTAACTCATTTGAGTCAACACAAATTTTAATGCAACGATTTTTTCTCCTGTGTTCTTCTTTCGGGTGTAGGATTTTGTGCATGAACATCCTATTTGGGAATGAGATATCCATGAAAATTAACTTGTGTTTTGTTACATATCATTTTTAGCAAGTAGTGTAGGGTAGTTTTAAAATTGACAGTAGACTGGGGTAAAATAAAATAGTTTGATTAACAGTATTGACACTATAGTCATCCTGGGTGGGACTCTCATTGGTTAGAGAATTACGTGACTATGCGACTCTGGGGAAGTATAATTAGAATTAATGGAGTCGACATCAGGCGCTCCATCTGGGCATGTTTTATATCTCTAATTCTTCGAGCGTGTGCGGGGGGGTGATAAAAAGCGCGTACACAAAAATATGCCTCTGTGTGTTTCCATACTAAACCTAAGAAGTGGGACACACAAGAAAAGACAACTTCAATGGAAGATATCCACCCGATACGAAGAAATTAGAAACTTTGGCTTGCTTTCTGTGTTGAATTTATCGTTTCTAAAATGGATCCTATCTTCTGATGATATTGTGTCTCACATTATTTTCATTATTTTTCTGTTGAATTGATTTTAACCTGATATTTTTAGATATGTGTAACTCTTCGTTTTTCATTCAGTTCCCATGTTTACTTGTTGTTTTGATTGGTGCATCAATAATTTTCTTATTCGCGAATTTGATTATTATTTTATTATTAATTTATTATTATATTATTAATTTTATTATTATTATTATTATTATTCGTGTATTGATGCTCAAATCAAAATTCTCTCATAATCATCGCTAAAGACTAAGTGACCAGAAATCTCAGAAAATCTCCAGCATTTTTCCGTATCTTTGGCAAACAATGAAGTCGTAGGTTCGATAACATCATATTCATTATGTTTTACTCTGTGTTACATTCACTGTGTGACTGCTTGATCAAACTACGTCAACATCTGGTAAATTCTTCTTTTTTTTTTTTTTTACTTATTCAGACCACAATGGGTTAGGGTAGTCGGTGGATATTCTTGGTTTTTATATTTTTATTTTTCAGGACAATGTCTGGTTTGTGCTGATACTATTTATCTACAATGCAGACTGAAAAATTGGCAAAAGTTCAGTGTTGCTTATTGTTTGCTATTTTGTATTCATTCATTCTGCGCCAATTTGATCATGTCATTTTATTCTCTTTCTTTTAAGAATCGAGACATCTTTTTGTTTTTATGGCTGTTTTGTCACTTTTTTGAAATATCAACAAACTATAAAAGAAATAACATTTAAATTGTTCATTTACAGATTTTTTATGGATACATAAATGAATTGAATTCGAAATAAAAAAAAGTAAGAGTTTTAAAATTATTGTGGAGTTGGTTAATATGCAGATACGTGTCTTTTTTTTATAACTTTGAAAAGGCCTGGTCATGAACATGTCAATTTCTGTATTTCTCTTAATGTAAATTTCATGGATACGTTTTACTATGTCCTGCCACAAATCATCCTTGTTCTAAATTGGCGTCATTCTCATAGCCCACCGTGTCAGAACACCAACAAGTTTCAATTGTGTTTAGCAGGAGATTGGTTGGCAGTTTATCTTCCGGAGCCACAGAAGCCTATTTTTGCAGGTACCGTAGTTTTATGTGCTGAATGCAACGGATCACTATCTTGCATAATATGATTGTTCTCTTGAACGTGATTCTTTGTTTTTTATCCAAGATTCCAGGCGTTCTTAGTGGAAGGTTATATAAGCATCTGTGGTTATTTTCGTACCACCAGGCACTCTCTATGATACCTCAAATAATACCAGCACACATTATAATACTCTTGCTTTGATGAAAGTCTATCCATTTACGACCCAATTTTTTTCAAACATCTTGTATGAGTTTCATCTGTAACAGAATTTTCGAGAATGACTCTCATGTTCTACTTTGCCCATTTCAAACGTATTTCTATGTATACTTTTGTAATCGAGATTTGTCACTGGTATCACTGATGTCCAACGTTTTAGAAGACAATAGCGAGTACTTATGGACACTGTTGCTTTTTAAATGTTCTAAATTTGCATCATTGTCAGGCCTAGGTTATTTTACAGTTCAAGTTTCATTCTTGACAAAGAAAGTCAGGAAACACCTCGAATGAACTTTATCGCCCCACCCTACGTATTTTTGTATGAGCTGCAACAAATATTTTCACAGTTTGGTGATATCTTCAAATTATGTTTGGATATTTCTAACGTAGATTTGCCTTTGGGATTTTCAGTAAGTATAATATCTTTCTCTGAAGAAGTCAAGTCACGTTTGTGAGCCATAATTGTACGATTATACTGACTCTCGTTTATGTCGGGAACATTTTATATCGTATTACCATTGAAATGGCGTTTTATTTCTGTTGGTATAACAGACAGTTTTGTACAGTCTGGATGACTGGTACAAAATTGTCTTTTAATGTCAATATACTTTCAATGTCATCTACAGAAAATTTGATTATTGTGTCCGATGGAACATAAAAACCGAAGCTTCTACTTAGAAAAACACAAGTGAACCACTTCAAGACGAAAATAGATTCTAACTGTCAAAAAAATTGGAAGTAGAGTTCTTATTCAATTCGAACTATCCTATAAAAACGATCAGGACTTCAAATTTACACTTAAGATAAAACAGGTTGGGTTTTAAAGAACAGAAACTATAATTTTTAAAAAATGACACTCGATCACCAAATAAACAAAAAAAAAGAGTATTAAACCCAAGAGAAAACGATATGGGGGAAAGCATCAACAAAAGAAGTAAGAACAAAACGAAAAATTAAAATATGAAACATTGTTTTATCAATGGAAAAATAAATCTGATGCGATCAAAGAAAATCAATCAGTGGTTATGAAACCGAAACAGGAGATTCTACAGACGAAAACATTATACAAGCAATCATACTTAAAGTTAGTATTGACCTAAATGCAAACTATGTGATGATAAAACTGAAACATCGACTGTATATCATGTAGCCTTGTTTATTCTGAAACAGAATTCGACATAACTACACATTTACAAACATTACATTATAAAAAGGGGACATCGCCATGGTCAGTGCAAAGACAAAATATTTGCAGGATTTCCTAAAAGGCACGAATAAAAAATTAAATGGTCAGCATTCAAGAAATTATAAATTTAAAAAATAAAAAAGTCTGTTTCAGTTGAGCGAAATATTGTTCTGAAATAAATTTGAAATGTGGGCAGTGTAAATTGGAAGAATGTAAGACTGAAACAAAAATATACAGTAATTGCTGGAGCACTAGGAATACGAAAACAGATTGACGAATTTGTCAACACCATATATAGAAGCCTATCATATGGAAGTCCAAAAGATGGTTTCACTGCGCTGTGTGATCTTAAGAATTATTGAAGATGTGTGGATGCGGCATCTCAGGATTCGAAGTATATACAAAAAAAGCAAAGAGATATTAATTACACAATATAAAACGATCAATATCACAAGGATAAACAGGAAAAAGGGAATTATTAAACAAAGAACAAAAATGGGAAGAAATCAGCACAGGACACAACTAAAGGATGTGAATATGAGACGGACTTGAACATATTACGTAGAGGAAACCTAAAGGAGAAATTGCTATTAATAGAAACCAAAATAACAAAAAGAATAAAAATAAAATAATAAGACTCTGAAGTATAAGTGTAGGTTTTGTGAAGTGAGAGAGGAGGTGAGAGGGTAGTGAAGAGGGAGTGTGAAGAAACAGTCAACGATATAATAGTAAATGCACAATAATAAGTAACTTGCACAGAAGGAGTTCGAGAAAAAGCACAACGATGTAGGGGAATGGCTAAACATTGACATTACAGAGAAAAGGAATATATATAAGCCAGAATTTGTCACGGAAAAAAGCACAAATCTCTGGGCTTTATGATCTAAACGGATCACTCATCCAGGCCAGGAAACCAGATCCCGTTTTAGTTTAATAAAAAAACTTCTCACTTGTAGACTCAATGTTCCAGTTGATCACAGAATAAAGGTAAAGGAAAACTGAAAAAGTTATGGAATGAAGATAACAGTGATATCAATCATAGTTGGGCACGCAGAATAATCTTGAAGACTTGCAAAAGAGATCGGAGAATAATAATCTAAGAAGAATTGAGACGTCCGAGAAAGTACTAAAGAGTGAGAGATTTTATGTCAATCGGACATCAATGAAACAAAAAGTTACTATTGATATAAAAAGTCAATATAATAATAATAATAATAAAATAATATAATAATAATATATATAATAATATAAACAATATAAATATATTAAAACGCATTCAGAAATAGAAGTCACCTGGAATAGATAGAATAACAAAGCTTTGGCTCCATATTCAGTCTGATATTCAGTTTCTTCTACTGTTGCTTAAATAGTCACCGTTCTAAGACTCACAGAAGGAATAAGATACCTAATACTAAAAACGCAGAAAACACCAAATGAGAAAAAAAAACTACTGATCCACCAACATATAAAATTATGACATCAATTCTAAAGAAGAGAATGGTTAAATTCTTGGACTGTAAGAACACATTTCCTTTGGAACAAGAAGATGCAAAAATGAATCGTATGGATGTAAAGATCAGCTTCTCATAAACAAAATGATCATGGGGAATGGCCTTAATTGACTACCAAAAAGCTTTTGATAGTGTAGACCACGAATGGATTTTTAAAAGTCCTAAATATTTTAAAGATATCCCAAAGTATGATGATATTACTAAAATATAATATGGAAAGGTAGCATACTAACATCACAGATGAATCTATGAAAAGAACAAGCTCAAAACTAATGAAGGAAAGGTTCACTAGTAAAATCTAAAAACATCACTCTAGATACAAATGTGGAATTACAGTTAGAATACTGTGAATATTTTGGAATTAATGAAGTAAATGGTATTAATCATAGAATAAAGAAAAAATTTTTATAGAGTGTAAGAGTTATAAATTGAACAATATTTGCGAAAATAAAGTTATAGCAGTTAACATTCTGCAATACCAGTAATAACATAATGTTTTATATAAAATCATTTGCTGAAATAAAATAAAAAAGATGGATATCAAAGTTTAGGAAACTAACAGAATGCATACCAACACAAATATAGATTGTCTCTACAATCAATAAAAATTGAAAAAAAAAATGTGGCACCTCAAAACTACCACCGTGTTCAGTAAAATGGGAGCATGGGTAGAATCAAGAAAGAAATAGATAAACACATTAACAATAACTGACAGTCGCAGCAATAGGAAATACAAAAGGATGCACTTTGCGAACTGCTCATTTTCCTTAGGAGAAAACAATCAATGGGAGTTGAAAAGTAAAAAAAAGCACAAATGTCATAGATACAATATATACCACCTTCCCTCAGCCTAGGTCTTGGTAAAAATCCAAGGAGAATTGTATGAAAGCAAAAGTAAAGCTTGAAATTAAATAAGGATTATAATCAAGCAAAAAGATGAAAGAAAAAGAGTTTACTTCTAAAGTATTTCTTCTTCAAAGAAATACTTTAGAAGTAAACTCTGTAGCAGGAAGGAATAAATACCTTGGCAGTTTTTATTGTAAACTACCCTAGAATCTTTTTTTTTTAAAATAGATAAGGAAGAAACATAGGTAGATGAATCAAAGTACAAACAATTTTGTTTTCTGGATTCCCAAATTAGAATGTACATAATCTGTTTCTAGTGAGGATCACACAAAATTGAACTCATACCTTGCTGTTACACACAAAATGCATATCCATAGGCATACCCTTCAGGGGGGCCTCGGGCAAGTTGGTAATAGATTGGCTCTTGTGACATGTGAATAATTTAATAGATTAAAAATATTCTGCATATAATATTCGGATGTAAGGCGTTGTCATTGTCATCAATTTCCTTGTTTTCCTGGTTTCAGCCGGTAAGTGACGGTAAGTGATGAAATATAAAGTCTAAAATTGATGAAATACACAAGGCTTTAACCTGAATATTTTATTTGGTAGAATTTAATGTGCAAGAAAAGAAGAAATAGGAGTCGTATTGAGTTGATGTAGTTCGTTAAGGACACGAAAGATAAAATGAATTAAAAAGAGATTGGTTTATAGTAATCAGTTACAGAAATATTCAACAGAATACTTTAGGATAAACAGGTAAAACAACAATAAAAAAAATCTAGAAAACAAATAAGAAGATCAATTGTATGGATACTTCAAGCGAAAACCTAAGGAATTTGCATAGGACATAGTTAAGAAAAAACAATCTCTATTAATAACAGCAGAAAATAATGTATAAGGTCAAAGCAGAAATTGTAATACAACGAAGAATATCAAGTGTATGTTATGTGGGCGATATGAATAAATCAGTTAACAAATTAATTAGCACAAAAGAAATATGAGCAGGCATGAGTGGGTGGGAAAGGTGCCACTGTGAATAGTAAAGAGATTAAAATTTTAACCACATGTTCTTAAGCACAAACCAGAACTGTCATTGAAAATGAGACGCCATAAATTTTCATGGGAACTTGAAAATAAAAGCGGTCACCAACGGACAAAAGACTTAGTGTTAATCAAACAAGAAGAGAATATCGACATCTATTGGTTTGCCATTCCAGAAGAACACAGAACGAAAATAAAAGAAAGCGAAGAATTCTATAAATAGCCAAGACTTTTTCCTTTCTTTTACATCGCGTGTACATTTCACGTCGGGAAGTCACCATTGTGGGGTAACAAGAGGTTTAAGGTTTTAGGTTTAAAAAAGTAGCTTGTTATTCCTACTGCGTATTCCTAAGGTTTACTTTTAACCCTATCTTATTTAGTGGTTGCGCTGAAAAGGAATTCAAAGAAAAGAAAAGGAAGATCAAAGAGCAAAACGGTAGTTTTAGGATTTCGGCTTTATTCATGTGTCATAGCACGCTGGAGAGGAAACTTTCTGCCCGTCAGAAATAGTGTCTGGTCCCAGTTAAGGCCTAAGTCAGCATGGACGAAAGATTATCCTTCGGAGAGGTCCTTTTTCCTGCAAATGATCTGAGGTTCTTCTGGTCGAAGGCTCATGGGAGTTTGTTATTTCTTATTTTAAAATTCATTTTAACCCCCACCATACCAAAACTCGATTTAACCGGAGAAGTTGCTAATTAACATGAATAACTGTACAAAATATTTTTCTCTAAAACAATTTTTAAATAGCAACATAATCAAATGTTTTGAATTGCGCCAGTGTTAATCGAAAAGATGAGTAGGTCAGATTAACACCGAGTTTTGAAGAAAAATGTAAAAAATAGGCTGAATAAAAGATTTTATTCATTGAAGATCATGTAATTCTTGTAAATTAATAAAAATAAATAAAAAAGCAAACACAGGCAAAAATATTCAATTAAGATACTATGAACTATATACAACTATATACAAATTCGTGCTCGTTTTAAAACGGTTGTTTTTCAGTCTGCACCGGAATAAACGCATCAACACGTTTTGTTGTTTACATTTGAATTTCAAGTTTATTGAGCTGAATTTAAAACACAAAAATAATTGAATCTTTTTATTTTTTTTATTTAAACAACCTTAATTATTTGAAAAAAGAAGTAAATAGCTGTGATAGTTAATATATTTTAATTTTTTGAAAACATTTTTCATTCAAGTTATTTTGCGTTCTACTCGATTTCATTATTTCGTAAGGTTAAGTAAATCATATTTATTTCATTATATTAAGCCTTGCAAATGCTTTTCTTTAGATTTTAAAAACCTTCACAACTCGAATGTTAATATCAAAAACTTAATTTTGGATAAAATCTAAAATAGACCGGGGTACAAAAGAAGAGAAAAAAAAAATGTCACCAGAGCACAATTGATAAACAGAAAAAAAGGATTTGAATTGGTGTTGATGGAAGAGATGATAAAGATACTTTCTTATATCAAGAGCTGAGTGGCAGGTGAAAAGAAGCAAATGAAAAGATAGGACAGAGGCACCATTTGACATTCACAAAGGAGATGGGCTGTGATGAAAATTGGAAAATACTTCACTCATAGAGTTATCCCTACTACTGGAAAACTGGTGCTGTTCTAGTTAGTGTTTGGAGGAGTATGACAGTGTTTGTTACCTAAAAGCTATATTTACTGGACAACACCCTACAAATACTGGCTGTGGAGTGGGGGCTAGTTTCAGTTCTAGAGAAACAAATAAAAGAAAATTACACATCATTGGTTGTGCTCCATACTAAAATCAACTTCCGTTCAGAGCTTGTTTCTAATCACTTTAATGGCCGCCTAAAATTCCACATCATTTATTGCATCATGTGGAAATTGTTGCAAATGATTATGCATAATTTGCCCCGGTAATTTATATCATAGTAATCTCTAGAGAGATTATATTCTAGCATGAAACAGAAAGATGATCTGAGTAGTAATCAGATACTTTTTCTAAAAATATGCAGTAGGGATTTAACGAGGGAAAGTCAACCCTAGATATGCTGCATGGGAAATTAACCATCAGACATGTGTTTATGGACTCGGAGGCATTTTACCCGCTGAAAACATATCCACCTACATAGCTAATCAGTTTATGTTTGCAATGTATGCAGTTACTGGTTTTGAATAAAAGAGACAATGAATTTTCATAACTAGTAATTGTAATATTAATCATATGCTGCTAAGATCAAAGAGCTACCCCTTGAATTCAGGAAG